>PVKM010003683.1:0-56186 GCA_004027735.1 Carollia perspicillata | reverse complement strand
CAAGTGGCCTCGGCCTGCACAGAGATGCACCGCCCCTCGAAACATGGCCCTTCCGAGCGCGCTCTTTTTGGACACGACCCTTCAAACTTGGCACTTCTCGCAGCCGTCACTGCTCCGCGCCTCCTGGCGTTCGGAAAGCGCACCCATTGGCCAGCGGCTCCTCCAGCCCTGCCTCTGCACGCTATAGGCCGTCCGTCTCCGGGTGACCTCCCTAGAGCCCCGCCCAAGCCCGACCCGGCCCGCCATTGGCCAGCTTGCTGTCTACGTTGTGCAGAGCGCCCTCAGGCGGAGGAAGGTAGGGAACCCTTGGCTCTGAGCGGAAGTACCGCTGGGTCAGTTTCCGGGGCCGCTAGTGTGACGTGTCCCGCACTTGGCGCAGCAGGAAGTCGGGCGATCGCGGCCTCAGTTCCCGGCGCCGGCCGGGCTCCTTTCCCGCTGTCGCCATGCTCGACTTCTTCACCATTTTCTCGAAGGGCGGGCTCGTGCTCTGGTGCTTCCAGGGCGTGAGCGACTCCTGCACCGGGCCCGTTAACGCGTTGATTCGTTCTGTGCTGCTGCAGGTACCGCCCTCTCCGGGTCAGAACTGCGGGCTCGTCCCCCCATCCGATCCGTCGTCCCCCTCGACCGGCCCCGCGCCTCGCTCCCACCCTGTCCGCCCGGAGAACTGGCCGCTCGCGGGTATCCAGCAACTTTCTCCCGCCCCCTTCAGGCCGTCCAGCAACTTTGCTGCCCCCCTCCCCCTCCACTTTCTGGGACTATCGCCGGAGTGGGCGCTTCTTCAGACTTTTAACATCGTTCCCTCCCTTCGTTCCTGGCAGCTTGGGTTTTCTGTTGTTTCCAAGGATGGGTGAAATAATGGGTGGGAAAACGCCTTTTGAAAGTGTGAGTAGCGTACAGCTGCTAGTGGACCTGATTGTTTATGTGACGACTTTCCTTCTGGCTCCCATATGTCTTGCCACTCTCACCACTTGCCCCAACCCCCAGCTTGTTATCTCGTTTCTCCCTGGTGGAATGCTGGAGATCGATTCCCAGCATCCACCAGTCCTGGAACAGGTTTGACTGGGGGAATATCTGGTTCTTTCCCAAAGGTAATCGTTGAGGGGTCCAAGACTGGGTTTCCTGGGGAATAGTCAGAACTCTGAGACATACTGTCTTTCCAGGAAAGGGGAGGCAACAACTCCTTCACCCATGAAGCGCTCACACTCAAGTATAAACTGGACAACCAGTTTGAGCTGGTGTTTGTGGTAAGTGGGGGAATTTTAGAGGGACAAGTGCATCCTCAACATAGTCCTGATTAGTAAGAGAACCCTGATTAACTGAAGAAAGTGTTATATGATGAAGTAATTGAGAAGGCAAGGAGGGTGCGGGTAAAGGGAAGAAACTCTGGGGCCCAGTCAGAGAGCTTGGCTACCCCTCAGGTCAGGGACACCTGCCAGATGGCTTAGCCAATCTGGAAGCCTGGCTTGAGTTTGCTTCCCTGTCTTCTGGAATGGCATGTAAGCAGATCCGTTGGCTCTATTTCTTCCCCCGAACAGGTTGGTTTTCAGAAGATCCTAACACTGACGTACGTAGACAAGTTGATAGATGATGTGCACCGGCTGTTTCGGGACAAGTACCGCACAGAGATCCAACAGCAAAGTGCTTTGAGTCTATTGAATGGCACCTTCGATTTCCAAAATGACTTTCTGCAGCTCCTTCGGTGAGAGGCCTCCCCTCTCCAAAATCAATTTCCATGACTTGCTGAGCTCTCTCCCTTCCTGAGGCTACTTATTGAAAGTAAACTGCTTATTGAGAGATGCTTCTAAATTTGCTGCCCAGTTCAGAATTATCCTCTCGGTACGAGGGTCCTTTCTCTGGCCTTCAACCATTCTCTTTCTCTTCAGTGAAGCCGAGGAGAGCAGTAAGGTCCGGGTTCCAACTACCATGAAGAAATATGAAGATTCTGAAAAGGCCAAGAAACCTGTAAGATCCATGATTGAGACACGCGGTGAAAAGCCCAAGGAGAAAGCAAAGAATAAAAAAAACAAGGGGGCCAAGAAGGAAGGTTAGTTTGAGCTCCTTGGACATACAGGCCATGAAAAGCTAATGTGGTACCAAGTCCTGAAGTGATTCCCTGTCCTTTTTTGTCATTCCCTGTCTCCCTCACTCTCATGCCCACCACCCTCGCTATCATCCCCAGTCCTTGTGGGCCCCGAGATGTTCGCGCTAGTGTCCTCTTTAAGGATTTGGAAGATGTTCTCCCCATTGTCTATTTTGTTGCAATCTGGTCCTTTTTCTCCTAACAGGTTTTGATGTCCCTTTGGCTACCAGCAAAACAGCCTCTGCAGAGAAGTCAGTAGGGGTTGAGAATGGGGTAGAACTTTCCAAAGAAGAGCTGATACGGAGGAAGCGAGAGGAGTTCATCCAGAAACATGGGAAGGGTATGGAGAAGTCCGGGTGAGCATTCCGACCTTTGCTATAATCCAGCCACGTTGGGGGCGAGGGCGTTCTTGTCTGTGTTTCTTGGGTAGATGTTTCCTCTCCTGCTTCTCCACCATAACCTTCTGTGCTGTAACCTTTTCAGCAAGTCCACGAAGTCAGATGCTCCAAAGGAGAAGGGCAAGAAAGCACCTCGGGTGTGGGCGCTGGGTGGCGGTGCTAACAAGGAAGACCTGGATTATAGTGCTCCTACCACCAATGGAGCCCCAGAAATTGTCCCGCCTGAGGACATCAATTTGGTACGAGTCAACAGGGGCCAGAGTGAAGGTCCCAGTTAAAAAGAATGGGGGAGGAAGTAGAGAGGAGGAGGGCAGTACCTTTGATTTCTTTGAGGGGACAGAGTAATAAATGCTGTCCCCCCGCCCCCCAGAACCTTTAGTTTGCCTAATCCTGTCTCCTTGCTTTCCCTGTACCCTGCAGATTCGAGGGACTGGGCCTGGGGGGCAGCTTCAGGATCTGGACTGCAGCAGCTCAGACGATGAGGGGGCTGCTCCAAACCCTACCAAACCTAGGTAGGAAGTCGCAGGTGGTGGGTGGTAGGTGTGGCTCCAGAGTGGATGAGACTTGACTCCGCCCACTCTCCTGTGCCTGCAGTGCTACCAAGGGGACTCTGGGTGGCATGTTTGGGATGCTGAAGGGCCTTGTGGGCTCCAAGAGCTTGAGTCGTGAAGACATGGAATCTGTGCTGGACAAGATGCGTGATCATCTCATCAGTGAGTTCTGAGGAACAGGCGGGCTCCTGTTGGTGGGGGAGGGATGGTGGAGAACAGAACAAACTGGTTTCTCAGCTGCACCACGCGGGTTGTTGACTGTTGACACGGCACTCACTCTGCACCTGCTGCCCTCTCCTCAGCGAAGAACGTAGCAGCAGACATTGCAGTCCAGCTCTGTGAGTCCGTGGCCAACAAGCTGGAAGGGAAGGTGATGGGGACGTTCAGCAGTGAGTATCGCCCTAAAGCAGAGCATGTGGGGGACGGGATGTGTACCAGGAGTTCAGGTGCATTGACCACCCTGACTTTCACCAAATCCCTTAAGCTCTAAACCTCTACTAAGCGAGTTAATGCTTGTCAAGTATTTACTAGGACAGACTCAGATTTGGGGTGGATTCCTGGGGTGAGGGCCTGGTCATGTGAGGGCCCAGGATCAAGTTTACTTAGTGCAGAAAGCCGGTGGGCGCTCGTGGAGTGTGCTCTTTGGGGCTCATGGCTGCGCCTCCTCCCCCTTCCAGCGGTGACTTCCACAGTGAAGCAGGCCCTCCAGGAGTCCTTGGTGCAGATTCTGCAGCCACAGCGTCGTGTCGACATGCTCCGGGATATCATGGATGCCCAGCGTCATCAGCGCCCTTACGTTGTCACCTTCTGTGGCGTTAATGGAGTGGGGAAGTCTACGAACCTTGCCAAGGTTAGTGCAGTCCCCCACCCATTCAACATTTCTTCACTGTCTTATTGACTCTGGTTCGAGGTGACAGTTGCCTTTGCTCCTCTTGCAGATTTCTTTCTGGCTGTTGGAGAATGGCTTCAGTGTCCTCATTGCTGCCTGTGACACATTTCGTGCCGGGGCTGTGGAGCAGCTGCGCACACACACCCGACGTTTGAGTGCCCTGCACCCCCCCGAGAGTCACAGTGGTCGCACCATGGTGCACTTGTTCGAGAAGGGCTATGGCAAGGATGCCGCTGGCATTGCCATGGAAGCTATTGCCTTTGGTACAGTGCGCATCACGTGTGGGAACCTGGTCTGGGCCCCTTTCCTCCTTGGGTTCGCTTAAAGTATGCTGAGCATCAGGGTTACCCTACTACCGACAGGCTGCTCGGTAGCAAGTCGGCATTGGTGACTTGCCGTGCTCTGCTTTGGGTGGTAGGTGTAGTTGCAAGCAAAGCTACTATATCCCCCAGAAGAAACCTCTGTATTTGGTCACCTTGATCAGTTGCTATCCTTTTCCTGACTGTGCCTGGAGAGCCAAGCATAAAATAGGCTTTTCTCCTCCCACTACCTTATAATCATACCCAGAGCCCAAGAAAGTAAACCATTCTAACGTCGTCAGGCCAGGACTTCTTGAGAGAAGCTGGAAGTCCATGTGACAGCCCAGGAGTTTTGAGTTGATGACTCACTGTCTCTCTCTCTCCCTCTCCCCCTCTCTCCCTCTCCCTCCCTCCCTCTCCCTCTGCCTCTCTGCCTCTCTCCCTCTAGCACGTAATCAAGGCTTTGATGTGGTGCTGGTGGACACAGCCGGTCGCATGCAAGACAATGCCCCTCTGATGGCTGCCCTGGCCAAGCTCATTACTGTCAACACGCCTGACTTGGTGCTGTTTGTGGGGGAGGCCTTAGTAGGCAACGAGGCTGTGGATCAGCTGGTGAGGGCAAGGGCTACGGCGTGGTTCTCCCCACCCTCAGCTTTGACCAGTTAGGTGCTTTTTACACTTACATCCCACCTCTTTCCAGGTCAAATTCAACAGAGCCTTGGCTGACCATTCCATGGCTCAAACACCTCGGCTCATTGATGGCATTGTCCTTACCAAATTTGATACCATCGATGACAAGGTAAATACGAATGTTACTGGGAGGGCAGGGAGCGGCCATCCTCCACAGGGGAGCTGAGGCCACATTCGCTACAGAGCTTCCTGTACTGGGGAGTGAACTGAAGGTCTTTGAGTTGACTGGGTACCCCTTTTTCCACGTCAGGTGGGAGCTGCTATTTCTATGACCTACATCACAAGCAAACCCATCGTGTTTGTGGGCACTGGCCAGACCTACTGTGACCTACGGAGTCTCAACGCCAAGGCTGTGGTGGCTGCTCTTATGAAGGCTTGACATGCTCTTGCCCAATACCAAATCACTGCTTCCCCCCAAAGTCCCTGTTCCTGTATCAAGAACGTGCTTTAGAGTGTGAGCAACTTGTCTCCAGTGTAGTGCAAAGGCAGAGTGTGGGGAGCTCCTGGACTATGCAGCTCCTCGCCCCACCCCTGTCCAGTCCAGCCTCCGTCTGCAGAAGGCCCAATCATGTTACAATCATTGCTCATCGCCCACCCCATGTGGCCCCACCCTCCCTCCCCTGGCATCCCCGTCACTCTGCCACTCTGCCTGCAGGACTCGGTCTCATTACAGCCTTGACCAGTGGTCCGAAGATCCAGCATCAGAACTTTGCTAATTAGTGTGGGCATAGGGACATCTGAGCATAATAAGCATACTGTGGCAATGTATGGCCTGATCTCAATTGCTGCTAAATTCTGATGACCTCATCATTTCTGCAAAGCATCAGCTAGGCCAGAAAGATCTGTTATGAGAGAAAAAGGAGTCCCCTCTTCCCTCAGAGAAGGGGAGTGGAGCTGAGGTGTTGCATTGGGCTTCTCAGCCCTCCTGCTCTTCGCCACACCCAGAACCTGGATGTAAGCTTTGCATGTTCCCCTTCTGAGAGAAAAGCGCCTGTCAGAATGGTATCAAGTTGTTCCCTCCCAATTCATCCCGAGGGACCCTGGCTTTGCAGCCCCCTCCCCACAGTGCCTGGCAGACCAGTGCTACACTAAAGAGTACAAACCTCTTGAGACCTGTCCTGTAGCTTGGTATTACAGATGTGCTATTAGTGCAATAAGGGGAAGGCTATCTGCCCAGAGAAAAAGCATAATTTATATATCAGAAAATAAATTTCATAAATAAATTGCCTCTTAGCCTTGGAGTTACTTTACATAACTCAGAACTAAAATCCCACATCCCATGAAAGGGTCGATGGTAAGAAGGGTGGCAGCAGGGGCTGAACGTGCTGTGGACTCCGGTAAACTGGCCCCCCTGAGGATGAGAGCACCCCTCCCCCAGGCGAAGGAACATGCCTCTTAAAACTTAAATGGAGTTACAAAAACCAGGCTTGTCAGTTTTCTAAAGTGACCAAAAATGGAACCAGGGTCCTGGGAAGTAAATGAACACACTTTTAATACAGCTCAGGTAAGTAAAATACTGTACACTGTGAAAGGTCTAGAAACGAGCTTCAAGTCTTATTTTAAAAAACAGATTGAGCTTCACTGAAAAACCAAGTAGAGTACAAAACTGCAACAAGTGCCATGGCGAGTTCCATGGCAGCTACATCCCAAGTCCTTCACGCCAAGCAGCAGCCTACTCAGTGGGCACTGCGCTGATCTGCTGCACAGACACAAGCAGTGTGCCAGCCTGGGGTGGGGAGGGGAGCTGCATCTGGGTCCCACTGACACTCGAGTATTCTCCAACTGGAACAGGCCACATGAGGCCAAGAACTGGAAAAAAAAAAAAAGCCCAAGAACCGGCCACAGGAAGGGCTGTTGGAACATCCCCTCCCCCCTTACTGTCTGAAGCCCCAGCCTTCAATTCCTGGGGTTTGGTTCTTCTAGGAGCTGTATTGGGTTCTTGTAAGTTTACTGTTAAACACTGTCCATGACAGGGCCTCTGAGCTTGGTCTAATGGTGGTGACTTCTGTAGCCGCTTCACGTGCTATGGTCTGTGGGAAGAGAAGAGGTTGAGAATAAAAAAGAAGTTCCACAAAACAGGTTTACACATCCAAAGGTCACCAGCTTCAGAAGACAAGACATAAGGGATAACAGGAATCTTGTAACAGACTTAATTTTAAAAAAGAATCCTCTCCAGGCAGTGAGAGGTTAAGTCAGTTACCCTTCTCCAAGGCCTTAACCAAGTCCGAGGACCACATTTTTCCACTCACAAACTGGCACAGAGTAGAACAGGAAATTCTATACCTCTTACTTCACTGCGTGCTGCGGATGAACCATTTAGCTGACCTTCTCTCGCCGTCCCTGCTGAATAGAATGAACATGAGTATGAGCTGTTAGACTAAAAAAGCCAAAACTATAGTGGAAAGAAAACCAACCAACCAACCAAAGGGAGATGAAAGCACTTGTTCTAAGAAGGATGGCCTCATTTAGTAATGAGCACGTTACAGAGGAGAGGACAGGTGGGGAGAACAAACTCACTTCGAACGGCCGTATTAAATATCAGGAACGGTGAGGTCCAAGTACACTAACGCTGCCTGTACACAAAACACTTCCAGGGGCCAAGTGTGTCTGCTGTCCCAACCTAATATAAAACCTAATATAAGAGGCCGAGGCCCTGGCTGGTGTGGCTCAGTGGATTGAGCTCAGGCCTGCGAACCAAAGCATCGCTGGTTTGATTCCCAGTCAGGGCACATGCCTGGGTTGCAGGCCATAGTCCCAGTATGGGGTGTGCTAGAGGCAACCACACATTGATGTTTCACTCCCTCTCTTTCTCCCTCCCGTCCCCATCTCTCTAAAATAAATTAAAAAAAAAAAAAGAGGCCGAGTTTAGGGGGAAAATTCAGTGTGACCAGGGGAGGGAGCAGGGTGCAAGCGAGCAAATTCCACCAGCAGAAGAGTGGGGTGAGGCAGCTCTGTGCTGACACCCCGCCATCAGCTCAGTGTGGCTGACTTGTACATGAAGTTAAAAAGTCTGTTCCTCTGTCACACTCATCACATTGCAAACAGCCAACGGCCACATGTGACATGGTCCTGGTACCGCACAGCAAAAATGATAGGATATTTCTGTCACTGCAGAAAATGCTGTTGGCCGGCATGGGGACAGACCATGGTGTGGGGAAAAGTACAGAACTGAACACACAGAAGGGAAGAATGTGGCCCATCAGAGTACAAATAAAAGCACACAAGCATACCAAATGGAGACCTCCCTCTTGGAAAGCATGTTAGCAATATCTATCAGCCCTTAAAATGTTCATGCCTTTTGACTTAGTCATTACACTGAAAACTTATCCTAAGGAAATTACCGGCAAAGGGCAAACTGTATGGGTAAAAATAACATTCACTGCACCAAGTCTTACTATTAAAAAACCCAGAAAAATTAAAAATTGACTAACAGGTAAATAATCAGGTAAACTAACAGCCACACTGGACCGTGACAGTCATTAAAAATGGTGGTTATGAAAGTGTCACAGTGAAATGCTCACTTTCCTGACTCTCCTCATTCTAACCTGCATTTCTCCATGGCCTTCAGCATACAGCTCCAGCTCTAGATCTGCTCATTAACTGGAGGAATTACGCATGAGGCTTGAGCTTTTGCAAGAACAGCCCCTTGTCAGAAGGCACCTTTCCCGAAGAGGTAGGGAAGTATGTACAAAATAATGACTGTTTACCAAAGCTTTACAGGAGCCTCAAGACTGGACTCAGATGACAAGGGGGGAGGTGGTGTGCAACAGACCGACCAGGAACAAAGAGATCTGGAGATCTCGTGCTTGTCCTTGAATCCCTCTTGGTGCCTATCAGTCTAGGCTCCTCACCTACCTCTTGCCTCACCCCCTTCTCCTTTCCCAGGACATAAAAGATGCTTGAATTCTAGGCTCTTTTTTTTTTTAATATATATTTTATTTCTTTTTATTTTTTTTTTTTAGAGAGAGGAAAGGAGAAAGAGAGGGAGAGAAATATCAATGTATGGTTGCCTCTAGTGCATTCCCTGCTGGGAACTGGCCTGCAACCCAGGCATGTGCCCTGACTGGGAATTGAACCTCGATCCTTTGGTTCACAGGCCCGTGCTCAATCCACTGAGCTACACCAGCCAGGGCTTGAATTCTAGGCTCTCTTAAAATAGATTTGCCAACGCCATAAGCTCCCCCATGCCCACCTTCTCAATCAACAGCCCTTTCCCTTACTCCAAACTCGGACATTCTGATTATTGGCCTTTGAAGCCCAGGACACAGGAACCTTGAACCAGCAACAAAACCTGCAGTCTTGTAGGAAACTGTATGATGTTCCACTGAATAAAAAAAAGTACCCAGGCTGTAAGTGTACTTTGTTTATGCCGATGAGAAAATGCATAGGAAAAATTGTTAATTGGAAATATACCAAAAGAGCTGCTTATACGATGGTAATGAATTATAAAAGAATAATTTTTCTTTTCCTCCTTACTCGATTTTTCTGAAATAAGTGTACAAGATCTTACACTCTTCTGAACCCAAGTAATTTTCACTATGCAAACATGAGTGTCCAGCATGACGCCAGGCACACAGCAAGTGCTCGGCCTCAAACAAAACAACAACGGAACTCCTCTTAACAGGACGCATCTACAGACATTCCAGACATAACTGAGGACGGCAGATAACACTGACTTGTCTCAAAAGGAAACAATGTTTCTAACCCCAAACTGCTCTCTGCTACATTCCAAATCACACACTAACTCAGTTGACCATTCTAATAAAGCCCCTGGCCATACTGAGAATCCTTGATTTTTAAAAATTCCCAATGCCCGACCAGTGCTAGCTCAGGAAAGCCACTCTAGTAGGGAGCCTACATAGCTTAAAAAAAAAGAAAGCATCTGTACCACTTTGGATGAGCTGGTCGAGAAAGGGTGGGGTGTGAAGCACAGCTGTCCAGAGAAACTTTATTTTCAACTATAGCATCTCCCCTGGGTAGAAGATATCAGGATGCGGATCAAAAGAAATACCCTGAGTGTGAGTGTGTACTCATTTAATGAAAACAGGGTGTGTTCAGTAGGAAAACCTGCCGAAAGTCCCAAGTGTTGGGTGAAGAGCAGAAGAATCAAACACTGCAGGACAGCAGAAAGCACTCCCAGAAGGAGCTGCAAGCTTTGCTCACAAAAGAGAAACCTTTTCACCAAAGAGAAACCAGAAGGTTTACTTTCTGGAGAAAGGGCAGACATGGGCTTCAGTGTTCAGTTACGGCGGTGAGGGCATTGGGATTTCTCATCCCACAGTTCCACTGAAAGCAACTGGACTCAGAAAAAAAAGCTGGGAATGACTATGAGATTTAGGAAAAGTCCTCTATTAAGTTACCTGTACTTTACGAGCCCCCCTAAAATTCGTTCAGATTGACGATGAAAATCCACATTAATATAAAACTTATCAAGAACACAGTCTACGCACGACAGCAAAGTTTGTTGGGAATCAGGTATTCAGAACAGTTATATCCTGGGGCCTGGTTTTATTCAAAGTAAGGTTTTAAAAAAACATTCTCCAATTTCCTTGATACCGTGAAGTTCTGTATTTTGTAGGGTTACTGGGGACTTGCCTGGAGCCATTAATCAACTGAACCTTTCCTCCCCATTTGGCTTTCTTGTTAGAACCCAGTGGTAATGCGTCCAGTGAGTGGCCTCTACTCTCTGATTTTAACACCATCATAACAGTGTCCAAAGAGCATTTTAAAGTGTGTGTTTTCCCATTTTTATAAAGCAAATGCATAATCATTGTACAATAGAAAATGCTAACATAGAAACAAAATATTCTTTAAAAACCCTTAAGTCCTACAGCATAAAGATGACCACAGTTAGATTAGTAACCATCACTGCAGACATTTCTCTCTCCCTCTCTCTGTGTCTGTCTGTCTCTCTCTCTCTCTCTCTCTCACATACACACACACACATACACACAGTGTATAACTGGCTGGCCATGGTATTTCCCAATCTGCTTTTTCCCCTCTTCACTCACAATATTATGTCTCTGACATCTTTTTAGGCAATAAAAACATTTTCCCTTTTATAACTTCCTTGTATTTTATCAATTAAATAACTGCTGGGAGTATTTACAGAGTTCCCTATTAAGTTTCCCTAAAAGAAACATTGTAGATTGCGTCCAATATTTTCCATTACACACAACGCGCTAACATTCCCGCACCTCTACTTTGTGCAGTTGTCATCTCTTTGGGAGGAACTTCTCCTGATACTAATTGTATCAGGTGGAATTTCTAGGCCAAAGGTTTTAAAATTTTGAACATACTCCAACATGAATATGTTTCATTTCTCACAGCCAAAATTGAGTCGCCATTCTTCTCTATTGTGAAATCTAAATTCTAATTGCACCTCACTGATAACTAACGAGGCCGACGTTTTTCGTTCTTCCCACTTCTAGACTGGATTTGCCTTGGTCCATGTCCCTCCTATCTGAACGCCACTGAAAGCCTGCAGACCAAACACAATCTCGCTTCACACTTGGGTCAGGATGACATTCCTCATCTGGTAACCATCTCACCCAGAACGCTCCCGCACAAGGCCACAGAGCTGCTGCTCTCAGACCCCTCTGGCCCCGGGGTGCATCTCACCTGATCTGCCCCTCGTGGAGATCTCGCAGGTGAGCTGCTTGAAGTATTCTGGAAGATCGGCATACTCATTGCCATAGGAGATGACCTTAATCCCTTTGTCCAGCATGTTTTCTCGGAGCTTCTTGAACTCATCTACATCCCCTTTCCGAACCAGCATGAAATGTTCCAAGTCAGATTTATGCTTGACAGCCTCCAGAAACAGGGCTTGGAAAGTGGTGTCATCCACGGTCTGGCCACAGCCCAGGAAGAGAAATGACTTGTTCTCATAGAGTTTCTGAATCTCTCTCTTGCACGGAAAGAAATAACATATTAACGACACTGTGAAGACACACATAGGCCTGTCTGAAATACAGAAGTCAACAGGGCCATCGAAACTGCTACCTATATCAGACTGTGGTCCCCATTAAACCAAGGCTTAAGAAAAAAGTCCCCAAATCTGATCTTCTTATTGTTTATTACGGCACCCTGATGACTGGTCTACAACTTATCTTTACCTGGCATTCTCCTGCAGGCTCTCTATTCAGGGTTTCTCCAGGTCAGCACTGATCTACTGACTTGCAGTTGATTTTGTAGATCAATGTGCCCAGAGGCCATAAGGCAACAAAATGGGTCTTCAATGTATACCTTACTCTTTCCATTTTCTGGGCCGCATTTGCCTTAGACACTGAACCATGGACCACCAGTGAAGATCACTGCATCTCCAGGGTTCTCTAAGGAAGTCTGATACTGAGAACATCAATATGCATCTGTGTATGTGTACACATCTGTACACACAGACATAAATACATTAGAAACTATTCTGCTTAAGGGATCAGTGTCAGTGATCAATGCAGTTCTAACAGATGTCAAAGAAACAATATGTGGGGAAAAAAGGCTGTTATGTTTTCTCTTATGGTCTTTCTTTTTGCCACATCATGTAGATGCAATCACCCTAAGTGACCAGTCTTGAAATTGCTGGTATATACTGGTTTCAGAGTTGGGGGCCAATGAATTAGTCCCACGTATCCCTGGCGTGGGAGTGTTTTTGGTTTGAAGATATTAGGTGTGAGCAAGTCTAAAACTTCCATCTTTAAAGATCAACAAAGATCTTTTTTCACAAAGAAGAAAACCTCCTCTTTATCACTGAAGGGTAAGCTTGAATAAGTGTGTTTTTTCCCACTGAGCGGTAAGTCTGAACAAGTGTAGTAATTCAATACAAACCCATCATCATTCACACAAAATTACTTTAGAATTTATTATGTTCTACTAGTAGTGACTGGTCAATAAAAAGCTACGTAAATTATTACTGGCACAGACAGGGTTGTTAATACTATGATAAACCAAACAATAAATAGGGATAATAATGCATTCTTCATTTGTGAAGATGTCGACAGTGACCAAATGCCACCAGCTGGCTGTCAACCAAGAACAAAGGAAAACCCCTCAGCTCCATACCTGAAGCGTATGTTTCCCAAGATGACATGCACGCCCACAAGCTGAGGAACACAGGAAAGAATGTTCAACCTTCCAGCTTTTAACGAATGTGAAGAAAACGTCACCCCCTCAAAGACCAATGGAACATCCAGAGGTTTCCCAGGAAGACCTTCCCAAGAACGGCACTACCGGCACCACTCACCATGACCTCGGCGTTCCTGAGCACGTTCTGATACCCAGCGGGATGAAGGACGATGCCACTGGGGTTGGTGTAGACCCCATGGATGTGTAACACGCTCAGCTTCCGCTTCTCCTGCGCCCACTCCAGGACCTGCACAACACAAATACAGCTCAACCAGGCGGCGGGCTGAACAGTGGCTTCAGGGTCCCGGTGGGCAAGAGGACTAGGCTTCTGATGTAACTCTCCAGTTTCATGATATATCACAGAGCAAGACTGCAAAACCTGATGTGGCTTCAGCTCCCATTTCAGGCAAGACTGCTAGGACTGATGTCAGCAAGGCTGGTGATTTCACTTGGAAAGTAACAATAAAAAGTTTGAATGTATCGGTTATCATCACAGAAACATAGGGGTTCTTTCCTCTGGTGACACCCATGAGAGATACGGATGACTGTTTCAGAAATGATCCTCAAGACAGCAAGCTTTTTGTGCAGTCCCTTCTCACACTTACCTGGCCACATGGCTTACTTTAGCTGGGGTGTCAACCAACATAACACAAGCGGAAGCTTAGAAAGTGTTGGCACGAGTCTTACTTTTCTTTTGCTGATTTGGAACCTAGCTGCCACGTGTTGAAGCCTGGGCCAGCCTGCTGGAGCTGCAGGGCCCAGCTGACGGCCTGCGCCGACAGAAACAGAAGTGAAGCCATCTTGCCCTGCCCAGCCAGCCGCAGCCGGGCCACCAGATGATTGCAGCCATGGGGGCAACCACACAACCAGCCAAAGAAATGCCTGCTGAGCCCAGTTTGGATCACTCATTCATGTCATCACCAGCAAGTAAAACGGTGTGTTAAGCCACAGAGTTTCGGGGTGGTTTCTTGTGCAGCAACTGATGAGCAGAAAAAGCATCGCTTTGGTCACCTCTGAGTTACCTAAAAGACTACCAATGCAGATCGATCATTCCGATGACAAGGGTGACAACAGCCACCTCGCTTCCACAGTTCCGTTTCCCCAATGACTCAAGACAGTACACATTTATTCTTATAACGTCTTGGGTAATAAGGTATGAATTAGGAAAAACACGGGGATTTGAAATTTGAATATTATTAGGCCCCATCCTGACTACAAGGCAATGGCTTTAACAATTAAGACTTTAGCATTGCCCCTAACGTGGACTAAAAAGACAAAGTAAATCGTGACGCTCCAGGATGGAAATAAGAAGGAAAATGTCGTGTCTGATAGATGTCCTTAACTTTGAAAAGGCCTGATGCTTCTAATGCTGGTCAGGCTTCTTTAGAGATTATACCAGAAACAGTATAAACACTGTTTCTAGCCATTAATTTCTGATTTTCATTCAATTACTTATTTTAAGTTTTTTTATTTATTTAATTTTAGAGAGAGAGGAAGGGAGGGAGAGAGAGAAATATCGGTATGAGAACATCAATTGCCTGCCTCCCAAACGTGCCCCGATCAGGGACTGAACCTACAACCTAGGTATGTGCCCTGACAGGAGCTGAACTTGCAACATGGGCGTATTGAGACTATGCTCTAATTAACTGAGTTACCCGGCCAGGGCCCATTCAATCATTAAATCAAAAATATTTACTGAGCACCTACTAAGTGCCAGGCAGTATCTTAGACATGGGTGTAAGAAAGGCTGGCATGGTACCTGCCCAGATGGAGTTGCTATTCTAGAAGGGTGAACAGCCAGAAAACAAACAAACCAAGATAAACAGTGAGCCCTGGCTGGGGTGGCTCAGTGGACTGAGTGCTGGCCTGCAAACCAAAGGGTCGCTGGTTTGGTTCCCAGTCAAGGCACATGCCCAGGTTGTAGGCCAGGTCCCCAGTAGGGGGCGTGTATGGGGCAACCACACATTGATGTTTCTCTCCCTCTCTTTCTTATTCCCTTCCCCTATCTCTAAAAATAAATAAATAAAATCTTTTTTTTTTTTTAAGTAAAGTATAGGGGATGTAAAGTACGGCATAGAGAATACAGTCGATAATACTGTAATGATTGTATGGTGCCAAGTTGGTACGGGAGATCACTTGGTGAAGTACATGACTGTCTGACCACTATGCTGTATACCTGAAACTAATACAAAAGAGTACTGAATGTAAACTTTAACTGAAAAATGAAATTAAAAAAAGTAAGTTACAGTAAGTGCTATGAAGCAAACGAACAGATGGGTGTGTCCCCTTTTACACAGGCCGGTCAGAGAAGACCACTCAGAGGAGGTGCTGTTTAAGATTTAACAGGTGATGAAGGAACGGCCATCTAAGCATGGGAGTCGCACGTGGAAAGCATTCCAACCAGAGAAAAATCAGAATTCAGGGCACCACTTCTCTAACTGTGATTTCCTTTGCAAAACCTGGCTTCCAAGCCTGCAACATTACAAGAGTGGTATCACAGCACCGCCTCTGGCAGACGCAGCACTGCGCGCCTGTGGAAGCCAGTGGGCGAACAGCTGGTCTAGTCACACTCTGTTCAGCTGGGTTCTAGGCTAGACACAGGGGCAGACTCCAGGGAAAACCAATCGTAGAAGGAAAATTACGAAAACTACAGAGCAGGACAAATGGGACCTGCTGGAGGTTTATAACCTGTTTTGTTTTTTTTCTTCTTCACTCATTATGATCTGATATCTTTTTGTGGTGATAAAAATATTTCCCGTTACAGATTCACTGTATTTCACCAATTAAAAACATGTTGGTATAGCTATAGAATCTCCTGGTACTAGATTTCAAATTACAAACTCATTCTAATAAAGCCTCCTCTTGTTAGCTAACATAGATCGACATCTATAATTCAACAATATGATAGATAACTTAGGTATAGTTTGGGCTACAATTTAGAAAGTCCTCTGAGGCTTCCATTGAACATTAACTTCAACCTGGCATTCATTTGACCTGAAAGCTGGTCTTCCAGAGTCATAAAGTAGTTTTCATTCATTTCCAGGTGGAGTTGGCATAAAGAACAAATTCTAAGAGGAAATTCTAAGTCATCCTTATACATGCCTAATGATATGAGGTATTAAAGAGATCTTATAGTTCTAATGACTTCCTGCTTCTTGCTTTAAAATTGAGTGACACTGTCAAAACTCAGAGAACTGAACACTTTTAAGATCTGTGAATTTTACTGTATATTGATTTCATCTAAAAAAAAAACAAAAAAAAACTCCAACCAGGGAGAAGCTTCCTTTCTCCCTCCCCATAAACACCAGCACTACACAATGTACTAACCGGAAAGCAGATTTTCTCCACTAGCCTGAAGCACAGACTAATGCTCTACTTTTTACCTTTTTTTCGTCAGTAAGGTCAAGGGATTCCAGCTGTTTCCCCTGATCGGCTGCATACAGCTCCAGGAGATTGTCAAAATTCGTAGTCAGTACCAGGGCTCCATTTTCCATCAAGTGGAGAACAGACTGAAGCAGCTGTTTTCCAGAGTCTTCAATCTTTGACTCCAAGTTATCAAATACTTCATATAAACAGTCCTTAAAAAACGTGGATCGAACATTACTAGTACGCTGGGGAGGGATTTGAAAGAGAAAAATTAATGCGAGGTGTTTTGGTACATCATTTGCCTTAGTAACAGTAATAGCAATGTTTTCAAAGATATTTTGGACCTAAAATAAAGGCTAATAGAATGCCTACCTCACAGGTTATAAGGAAAATAAGAGGACAACACACCAGTGCTTAGCACAATGCCGAGAAGCGTCAGCACTACTACACCACATGCCAACAGGCTCCAGCTCTGCAAACGGGCACCTGTGCAGAATGCGGAAAATGGGCACAGCCAAAAGAGGTGCACCACGGCCGGGACTGGGGCGGTGCTGGGGAGGGCTCGCAGCCCCGACTGCCCCCTGGCTTGCCCTCAGGCAAGAAAACGGTATGTGCTTTTGCGAACCCTCTTTAGGGAGTAACTAATAAGAGACCCCTCTTCTAAATGTCGTTTAGCATCTCTGTTCTAATCCCAGGTGCTTTGTACAGCTGCCTACGGATTTGGATGCTTATGCTATGGATGCTATGGAAAAACTGCTTACCTTCTCGCTGCCTGTTTTTTCCCTTGCATAAGTTAGCAATTTGTTTACAGGTTTACTAGGAAAAATACTCAGTATTTAATAAAGGCTATCGATCATCTTCATTTTGCAACTGTTAAAAATACCAATACTAGTCAGCTCTAAACCGAGTTTATTTAAATAACTCCTTTCTCAGATTCATTTTGAATATATGTAAACATCTCTGTGGACTAATATGGAAATACAATACCAACCTCAGATGGAGAGATAAAGTGGTTCCTGGGACAAAAGGAATTTGAAAGGGAAAGTACCTCTGTAACACGCTGTAACACAGACCTGACCCCTACCCTGTTCCTGCAGTATCATCCCACTGCGTGATGTCGGAGCAAGAGTTAGTTCTTCAAGGCCCCAGTGTTTCCCATTCAAACTCCAAGTCACTGCGCTCTGCCTAGATGGTAGCTGGACGGGGTGCCCCCCCCCGCTTCCTGGTTCTCTTGTGCATCTTTCCAATAGCACAATGCTCAAGATAAAGACCTGCTTCCGTGGAACCATGGAAACAGATTCATGAGACACACTTTACTCCGCCAAACTCCTTTCCTCCTTTTTCAAAGTATATTATAAAATCATCAATTATTTATGCCAATCAAATAAATGGTAAGTATTTCCACAGTGGAAAATTGGAGCAGAGGTGAAACAGTGCCTCTCCCTGGTGGGGTCAGTCCAGGCCCATGTGACACCTGCTACCAGACAGGCTCCTCACAGGACCCTGCTATCAGGGGCTCGAAGATTCCCTTCAAGTGCTAAATATAGTACGGCCCATAATTTACGTGTCTGAGGATATATTTTCACTTTTGTCCATTCTCATTACATAAGGGCACAAATAATTCCATCACATGTTGTAGCAGCCCACAGGCAACCAACAGAGGACTCTAACAAGTTAAAAATTAAGTAAATACAGTTATTTAAAGGCCTTCCTTGTGTTTTATCACTTCATTTAGGGCTCTGATTCACGTGCACACTTATATAACACTATAGTCAAGCACCAGTTAGTCATTACGTGCACAGATAAAAACACCAGGGTATACAATTAAAAAAAAGAGAGAGAGAAATCTGATCAGAAACAAACGGTGAAGAATTTAAATCTCAGTTATTGCATTTCGCTACATACAAGAGTCAACCACTCCTGAATGTCAGGCACTTTTCTGTTTGCTATGAACTATAAAGTGCGCCTCTTTAAGGTCTATCAAAATTATAATCAATTTACCTATAATCTTGAAATTCCGTTTCTAGGCATATATCCCACGGATGTGATTTGCAAACAAATGGAATGACATATACAAGGTTGCCGCCGCCCTGTTGTCTGCAACAGGACAAGACTGGAGACGAGCCCAGCGAGCACGCACGGGAGACTGGCACGGGAAGACCTCCGGGACGCGCTGCTGGGCCAGGCAAAGGAGGCGCAGGGCGGGGTGCCTAGAATGCTACCTGTTGACACTGGGGACGAAGGCAGTGAGATAGGAATAAATGCAGTCCTATTTGCTTCTTTTTGCAACTAGGAACACTAGGAGGACATTCAAAAGGCTAGCGAGAGTGGGGCCCTACTGGGGGGTGAGCTTGAAGAGGGAGGGGGCAGGCAAAGACACGGGTGGGAGTGAGGCACTGTGATGCGCGTACACCTCCTCACACCGTGTTGGCTTCTGCAATGTGTATGAACAGAATGTGCAGAATTTTGGGAAAGCACCTATCCAAAAAGGCAAAACTAAGCAAAGAAAATGGTTATTGGAAGGACTTTCCTGTGTTTACAACTTATTGTGGACTCCAATTCGTGCACAGTTACATTAACACTATAGGCAAGCACCAGTCTAATCGTATGCGCACAGATAAAATCGCCTGGGTATACAATCAGCTAATCACAAATGTGGAATGTATTTTCTTGCTTCTAAGAAAAGAAATACAAAAGGTTAAAGCCTGGAAATAAATGGTATGAGTCACTTATTTTAGCTAGCTATCTTTCAGTCCTATTTCTCTAAGTTATTACATTTTGCATTCGACACAGGGAGAAAGAAAAGAGGTTTTTCTGTCACTGCACTGATTTCCTTGGACTTAAAAATGACCATTTTTCTCTCTTGAAGCAGGTGACTCTGAACTAAATTTCCCACCAGTGGTCTCTCTGAATCAGGACAAAGGAATGAAAACAAAAGGAAGTTCCATGGTCAAAAGGAAATGCCAAACCCCCACACAACTTTCATGGACATCTTCCCATTCACCGGAAACATCCAACTGAACCCAGTGCTATTTCGTTTCCTTCTACCCTGTGACTCTCATCCTTCTGATCCCAGACAGAGTGAAAACAAACATAAGCCCGACTCCTCCACCGAGGCTACTAAAACGTACAGTGCATTTACTGTGTGCCAGTCACTTCATATTCGTTATCTCACTCATTCTTTAGAAAACCCTAGTTTTATAGGTGCCAGGACATTCAGAAGTGTTTTGCCCAGGGTCTCCTTAAATGGCATCTTCTTTCTGCTTCTGAATGCTCTCTGTACAGAGGACAATTCCCTACTGGAAGAAACTGGCTCAGTAGAAGGGCCTGCTACCCTTCCATATTGCTGCTGTTAGATTCTTTTGTTTTTTAATATGGACATTTTCAAACTAAAAAGGACACACAAGTAAAAAGTATCAAAAAAATACATGTACCCATCATCCAGTTTGACCAATAACCACACCACAGCCAGTCTCCTGCACCCAAAACCCCCGCCCCCACCCCCGCCCCTCCTCACTCCTTCCCCACTTCACTGCATTTTCTGAAGCAACTGCTGGGCATCACTTCATTCAGAGACTTTAGTAGGTTCCCTAAAATATGATGATGCGCCTTTACAGATAAAACAAAACATAACTACAACGCCACTATCATACCTTAAAAAAGGCAATACTATTAATTTCTTTTTTAATTATTTTACTGTTGTTCAATTACAGCTGTCTGCATTTTCCTCCTCCGCCCCAGCCAAACCCACCTCTCTCCCTTGCTTCCACCCTCCTCCTTGGTTTTGTCCATGTGTCCTTTATAGTGGTTCCTGAAAACCCTTCTACCCTCTGTCCCCATCCTCTCCCCTCTGGCTATGGTTAGATTATTCTTAATTTCAATGTCTCTGCTTATATTTTGTTTGCTTTTTTCTTTTGTTAATTATGTTCCAGTTGAAGGTAAGATCATACTGTATTTGTCCCTCACCACCTGGCTTATTTCACTTAGTTCCATCCATGCTGCTGCAAAGGGTAGGAGCTCCTTTCTCTCTGCTGCGTAGAATTCCCTTGTGTAAATGTACCATAGTTTTTTGATCTACTCATTTACTGATGGGCACTTAGCTTGCTTCCAGCACTTGGCTATTGTGAATTTTGTTATGAACAGTGGGGTGCATAGGTTCTTTTGGACTGGTGTTTCAGGGCTCTTATGGTATAATCCCAGCAGTGGCATTGCTCGGTCAAAAGGCAGTTCCATTTTTAGTTTTCTGAGGAAATTCCATAGTGTTTTCCACAGTGGCTGCATCAGTCTGCATTTCCACCAACAGTGCACTAGGATTCCCTTTTCTCTACATCCTCTCCGACACTTGTTTGTTGATTTGTTTTGTGGACAAAAAGGGGCCACGCACTAAACCTGACAAGCTCAGGGGAGGTCAGCATGGCAGGCTTACAAACTCTGAGACTGAAAGTGACCACATAGGATGGTCTGAACATCAAAATTCCTAACTAAAAGAGAGAGAGTCACCACAGGTAGTCATGCCTGTAGTTGCCTTGACAAAGGTCAGTTTACCTCAACTGAGTCTGTTCATCCTCTTTTTCCAATGAAGATAACAGACCTTTGGAAGGTCAGAGTAAAGATCCTTTTCCAGACCCCTCAGGACACAACTTCCTGCAAGAGCAGGAGACCCCAGAACCCCTCACTGTTATCTTGCTTCCCCCTCCCCCACACCATCTCGATGTGCTGTAAATGTTAATTATTAACTATCCTGTACCTGCCAACGTGAAATAAATGTCTACATCTGTTTTACTCTTTATCCAAACCCCCAAATTCCCCCTGCTTTGCTCTCTCCCACCTCCCTAACCTCTCACCGGTGGATTTCGTGTAACCCTTATGTCTCTTCCCTCAATTCTAATGTGTAAAACAAGCTGCAGAACTGCTGTTCTCAGAGCATTTGCCGGCATCCGCTCCTCAGCACGTGCTGTCCATTTGGCTAGGGAAACGCAAGTGGTCGAGTGATCGTTGTGTCCTTCGTTACTGAAGACATTCAGTGTGAAAAAAATGCCAGCCTCACTCAAGAGTGTCCTTAACGAAGCGCTACCAATGAGCTGCATTAAATCCTGACTCTCGAGTACCTGTCCTTTTACTGTTCCGAGTGAGGAACCAGGGAGGATGCCTGGGCACTGGAGCACGGCGGCTGTCCCCGGCTCACACTCCTGTGGTTGTTTGAGCTGTTGGGTGAACCAGTCGCCTTTTTTTTCATCAAACATCGTTTTTACTTGAGTGACTGACAAACTACGGTTATTCAGATTTGGGTATTCTCAGGCTTTATTCCCAAACACGAGCGAAGGGAGCCTGTCATCTTGAGGCACACAGCTACTGATTGCCACCACTGCTGCCAAAGATGAAATCTGGGCTTTCAAGCACGAATCAGCGTTTTAGAAAACTTTTATCTGCCACAGTGAGCTCAAGAGCTTCCAAGTATCTCTGTGATGAGAATGGCGGCGATATTGATGGAGGCGTTTTTTTATTGGGAGCTATGTATAACTCAGTGAACTAGTGTTTTCCAAATGACCAACGCATGAATTACAAAATCACATACAGGTAAGAGATTCATTCTATGTGCAAGACAGATCAATGGATTTTATTTAATGCAATGGAATAAAGTTCAAATTCAGATGACAATTAATATGGAGACGATTTGATTCAGATTCCATATTGTTATTAATCTTAAAAAAAATTCTTTTCTATTTTACTGATTATGCTATCCAGTTGTCCTGATTTCCCCACCTTGGCTCCCCTGCACCCAGGACCCCCTACTCTCTCAGGCAATCCCCCCACCCTTGTTCATGTCCATGGGTCACATGTGTAAGTTCTTTGGCTACTTACTCCATTTCCTAGGCTGTACTTGACATCCCCATGGCTATTCTGTAACTGCCTGTTTGTACTTCTAATCCCCTCCCCTCTCACCCATTCTCCCACATTCACTTTCCCATCTCATTATCTTTAACCTTTGGCATTTTAATTATGATATGTCTTAGAGTGGGCCTCTTTGCATCTATCTTGTTTTGGACTCTGTGCTTCCTGGACTTGCATGTCTATTTCCTTCACAAAATTAGAGATTTCTTTCATTATTTTTTCAAATATATTTACAATTTCTTGCTCTTTCTCCTCTCCTTCTGGCACCCCTATGAAGCAAATGTTGGATTGCTTCAAGTTCTCCCACAGGCTGCTCACACATTATCCTTGTTTTTTGGGGATTCTCTTCTCTTCTTCTGGTTCTGATTCGTTGTTTTTGCTTCCTTATGTTCCAAATCATTGATCCTTATAACCAGTGTTAAAACATCCTTATAACCAGTGTTTTGAACTCTACATCTGATGGATTATCTCCACTTCATTTAGCTCTTTTACTGGAGTTTTGATCTGTTCTTTCACTTGAGACATGCTTCTTTGTCTCCTCGTTTTGGCAGCCTCCCTGAATTTGCTTCTGTATATTAGACAGAGCTGATGAGACTCCGTGTCTTGGTAGCATGGCCTAATGTAGTAGGTGTCCTGTAGGGTCCAGTGGCACAGCCTCCCCTATCACCCACCCAAGCTGGGTACTCAAGGTGCACCCTTCGTGTGGGCTGAGTACACCCTCCTCTTGTAGTTGAGCCTTGGTTGCTGCTGGCAGATCAGTGAGAGGGATTTACCCAGGCCAGTCAGCTTCAAGGACTGGCCACGACCACTGACCAGCAACCTCCACTCTCCTAGGAGGATCAGCTATGCAAGAACAAGGTGTTGGTGCTCCCACGTGGTCTATAGCTGTGCACTGAGTGAGCTGGCCCCGGTGTTTCCCAGGTTGTGCAGTCCAGGTCAGCCCTCAGTGTTTTGCCCAGGGCCACCATGCCTGAGCTATAAAGCAACCAGAGAAGGCTGCTACTTGGGCTGGGCTTGGAGATTTCTAAGTGGAGCCAAACTGTGAATGCAGGCTGCTAGTACCAGGCCTCTGGCTCACTGAGGGCAGCTGCTGTTTATTTGAGAGGATTTAGGAAGTTGTAAAACAGAAGCTAAAACCATTCACATGGAAAAACAGCTTAGGTGGACCCATTAGTAGGGCGGGGCGGAGTCTCTGGGGATCTCCAAGGCAGGTCAAACAGTGTTAGCCAGGTTGATGGAATCTTAGATATGGCACCAGTCTGCTGGCTCTATGGGGGAGGGCACAGAAAAGGGACAATGGCCTCTGCTCACTTTGATATGAGACACCTCAGTCTCCCCCTGCATGTCCCTGGTGTCCCTTAAGCCACCACCCTGTCTCTGGAGCTCAGAGGGAGTGAGTCTGAGTAGGTGAGTCCATGTGCGAGTTCAAGAGGGACTGCTTTAGGCTCCAGCAGTTTCTTCCACTGACTCAATCCCCATTGGTTTTTGCAACCAGAAGTTGTGGGGACTTATCTTCCTGGCACTGCAACCCTGGGCTGGGGGACTCGGTGTTGGGCTGGGACTCCTCGCTCCCGACATGTTCCTCCTGAATCTTTATCCATCACACAGATGTGGGACCAGTGCATTCTGTGTCTTCCCTCTCCTACCAGTCTGGATGGATATGGTTTCTTTAATTCCATAGCTGTCAGACTTCCATTCAACTCGATTTCTGTGGGTTCTGAGCAATGGTTGTTTTATATTTCAGTTGTAATTTTGATATGGTTGTGCAAAGAGGTGAATTAATTCCATGTCTGCCTATGCCGCCATCTTGACTGGCAGCCGCCATATTGTTATTAGTGTGTAGGAAGCCATCACTCACTGAGCTTCTGGTGTAGCATAAACAAAGAGTATCTATACTTCTTTCTTTTCCAACTCTGTGTCTGCGGGACCTGGGGTTTTTTTCATACATTAAACCAGACCAACACAGACATAACAGACGGACTGTAAAGCAGATATTAGAGTCCAGATGTTCTCTATTAAACCAGGCACTAAAGAGATTTGCAAAAATGTAACAATATTACTCTTCTCACAATTTGTTGTTTTAAAAAACAATTATTTTTATAAATGTTCATGTTAACATATAATAGGCTTACTACTATTTTTTAATGAAGTATTATTTTAAAATTTTCTGTCTTAGTTTTTTATCTTGAAGTCTTGACCCCCCAAAATTTAACACCTGACACCATTCTACAACTATACTTTAAGGTCAATAACAAATTATCGTCCACAGACAATTAGTGATCCCGGTCTGCCGTATTTGACTGGTATATATTTAGTGACACTGACTTTAAATCTTCTCACTGCTTTCGATGATAACTACCCCAAACTGGCGAAGTCATGTTTTCTATCCCCAGGAGATCACGGAATGGACTACTGGCAACCACAGCCAAGACGAAAGGTGGCCAAGCAACACTGCAGGGCCCTGGTCGCAAACTGGACTTCTTCACCGCCTCGTTCTCCGGGACTGGGGCTGCTCTTTTCCCTCACGAGCTCGCCCTTTCTTTTCTTTCCAGAAAAATGACATCTTTATTAATAAACTGGTTGCCACACACCTTTAATACTTCAATCCCTTACATGTTTTGTATATGCACTCTTGAATTACACCTTTTATATATCAATAATTCTGTGTATGCTTGGACATTAAAGAAGTACGTTTTCTTCGCTCTCTGCTCTCCAGTGTTCTTTATCAGACACTAACACAGCTACCCTCACTTTCTCTTGGCTACTATTTGGATCATATACCCTTTTCATCCTTTGAACGGCTTTACTGAGACATAATTCACATAGCATACAAATCACCTACTTAACGTGTGCGGTTCAATGATTATCTGTAGATTCACCGATTTGGGTAACCGTCACGACAGTCAATTTTACAGCACTGTCACGATCTCAAAACAAACCCCGTCCTCTTTACCGTCTTTCTGCCCTCCATCCCTGCTCAGCCCTCGGCAACTACTTTCTGTTGGGTTTCTCTAACAGATTTCCCTGTTCTGGACGTTTCCTATGAATGGAACCACCTACCAGGCTGTCTTTTTCACAACCGGCTTCCACTTAGTACAATGTTTGAAAAGTTCGTTCACATTTCGTAGCATCTGTTAGTACCTAATTCCTTTTTATTGTCAAGTAATACTCTGTTGTATGAATATGCCACATTTTGTTTATCCATTTGACAAGTGATGGGCCATATGGGTTATTTCTACTTTTTGGCTACTATGAGTAATAATGCTATGAACACTTGCTTATCGGTTTATGTATGAACAAACGTTTTCATTTCTCCTGGGTATGCATCTAGAAGTGGAACCGCTGGGTCATATGGTAACTCGATATGTAATTGCGTGAGGAACTGCCATGCTGTTTTCCACACTGTCTGCACTTCACCTTCCCAGCAGTGCATGCAGGGCCCTGTTTCTCCACATCTTCGCCTAGACTCACTGACTCTTGCATTTTTAGCATCCTCATGGTATCTCACGTAGTTTCGGTGCGCATTTTTTTAATGACTAATGAGGTCAAGCACCTTTTCCTGTGCTCAATACCATCTGTGTATCTTCCTTGGAGAAATGCCTATGCAAATCCTTTGCCATTTTTAAATGGAATTACTAGCCTTTTTATTGTTAAGCTGTAACAGTTCTTTATCTATTCTGGACACTATACCTTTATGAGATATATAAATTGGTAATATTTTCTCCCATCCTAGGGCTGTATTTTCATTTTCTTGATAGTGTTCTTAGAGCCTAGCAGTTTTTAACTTTGGTGAAGTGCAGTTTATCTATTTTTCCCTTCGTTGCATGTGTTTTTGGTGTCATGTTTAAAAAACCACCGCCAAATCCAAGGTCATGAAGTTTTAAACCTATGTTTTCTTCTAAGAGTGTTATAATTTTATCTCTTATATTTAAGTCTTTAACCCATTTTGAATTAATTTCTGTATAAGATGAAGGTCCCATGAGCTCTTTACAGCCTGTTAATTCTTTACATTGTTCTAGGTTAGCAACAATTTATCCCAATTGAGGACAAGGAAATGAAAAGAAGAAGTGAAAAAAGGCCCTGGGTTTCTAAAATGAGTCATGAACCAGAAAGAAATTACTTTTAAATTCATGACCTTTAGGCTAATTCTTAATGACACTTCTTTCTAAAACCTTAGGGCTGGGTGTGGAGAAGGGCAAATACTGATAATTGACTCTTTAAGGAGTAAGAGTTTTATATATTTTTTTAAATAAAAAATATATATTAAAATATATTTAAAATATATTTTTAAAGAAAATATATGTATTTTTGAAGGTCCACTTGACTTATGCTTTGGCTATTCTATTATTTTCCAATTTTCTTAAGTACACTCTTATTTTAAAGACATTTATAAGACAAAATGAGACAAGGAGGCTCTTTAGCCTTAGGAAACTGGTACCCAACTCAGTTTGATAAAGACAAAATTCGTTATAAATATTTTGAGTGGCTGCCCTTAATAGAACCACCACCACCACCACCATCATCACACGACCACACCACACACTAAAATGGGGCCACACACGACACCATGAACACGATCCAGCACCGTGCGCTCTGCAGAAGAGGCAAATGCACACAACTGTGCAGGCCAGAAACGAACATCCCGGTCACGGTCAGCGTGCGTCGGGTGGCTTTAGGGAATTTCAAATGACAGGGTACTCACAGGAGACAGCTTCTGAATAAGGTCGTGGGCAACATGAACAAGATTCTTGTCTTCGTGGAGACATTTCTGAAATTTTTTGCTCTCCTCATCTTCTAGAAGATCAAAATCAATGGCAGCGTCCAGTAAGGCCTGAATTAAGCCCTTCCAGGACTTCAGGGCTGGAACCTGAGGTGCCACCGCGGCGCTTATGCCTGTCCCGATCACCAGCACGAGCTCCTGAGGCTTCTTACTTTTTAAGCTTGGAAGCAGCTTCCTACAAAAGTTAACGAAAGAGAGGATGGGAAACATCCAACAGATGTGGGGCACACAGAGAGACTGTCTAAAACCACAGCTTTCAGGTGTAACTTTCGTAGCTGCAAAGATGGCCAGTGCCAGTTTCTGACACCTCTCCAAAAGAAGCTGATGCACAGAAACCAGAACGTGGCGCCAGTGCTTGCTGAGAAAGTCATAAACCTATTTCAGGAGCCCTACAAAGCAATCTTAAATCAACATTCTCCTTCATGGAAAGGAGACCTAAGAAAGTCTAAGAAAACCCACTAATATCAGGAAAAGTTCCATTATATTACAGCTCAGTCGAGTTTTGCTAAGTTACATTTCAAGCCAGTATTAAATTTCAAAAAACATGTTTGATGTAGATTCCTTAGAGAACAGAAGCCCACACAAATCAAACTGCAGTTGTTGAGAAACAAACAGGAGATGAAGGGCGGACGATAAACGATTCAAGCCCAAATTTTGTGGACATCATTAAGATAAAACTGAGCGTGACTAAAACTGCGCAGGAGATAGTAGTCAAACAAAGAGACAAATCTGCCTTCTGTTTGTTCTAGGTGTCCTTAGGCCAAAGACAAGGAAAAAGTGGCCAAAAGAATTCTAAAAACACAGGAGGAGCCTCCAGAACCTAAATAAACAAAGAAAAAACCATTAGATGGATATGACATAAAGTAAAAACCATCCCTTTCTCGCCAGGGTAAGTTCGGACGAAGCTCTGCCCTGAGGTTTCCAGGAGAGACAGGGCAGGCACAGGTTTCTGGGTTTTGTCCTCCAGCCCCCTCACTTTGCAGACTATAATGTAATCTGTTCAAAATGTACTGATTTCCTTTCATTTTTGCTGAGGCGTTTTTCCCCCAAAAAATTATCTTCCTCAACTCTTTGTCCAAGTAATAAAGTAGAGAGGAACAGGATCAGCATTTTGGAACACTTGAAGCTGTGGGAAAACAATACCTTCCCTCTCCCTAACTCCCCCATTCAGTCATTCAAGGAACACACAAAGTTTATAAGGTACCAGACACTGTGGTGGCACTAGTGATGCATTTGTGAACAAAACAGAGCCCCCAATCTCAAAAGTTTAGTCTGTTGGGAAAGACAATACTACATATTAGAAGCAAATGATGAAAAATGATTTTCAGTTCAAGGGAATCAAGCAAGCACACACACACACACACACACTCAGGAAATTTCTAGGAGGATTCATGAGAACCCTAAGCAGTGGTCACTCTGGGGAGAAAAAAGTTTTCCTTTCACTTGACTGTGCTGTGCTGTCTGAATTTTTACCACATACACTTTAGATCCGAGGTGTAGGTTTTCCTAATTTAGGACTCTCGGTTAAAAAGATTGAACAGTTGTTTTTCATTTCTGGTTCTTACTAAAACCGCTAAATAATACTAAATAATTTTTTTAGAAGACATCAATTCATAAAAGTGAAACAGGCAACGCTGATCACAGACCACAGAGATCAACAATGTCAGAAGCTGTGAGGTCGGAGAGGGTGCCCTCCGCGGAACCCCGGGACTGCCCAGGTGTATCTGCAGGTGGAGGGGCTGGCAGGACCCACACAGGCGAACTTGTGGCAAGGCTGTACCAAGCGGGTAGCATTCTGAGACTGGAGGCTGGCCTTCCAGAAAGGTTGAATCAGAGGATTCTCAATGTGACAATACCATGCAGGTAAAGGCCTGTATATGAAATAGAAGACTCTCCCCTGGCCCCTCCTCCCAGAAGAAACATTGGCAGTGGACCTTATACCTCTACCCCATCCCCCATTCGATCTGAAGTAGGAGAATTCCTTTCCCTTTCCCTTCTTGGAGAAATGGCCAGCCCGAGAGAAGAGGCCCCCAGCTGCTGCCAGGTGGGGCCTGCCTGTACTTGATATCCACAGTGCAGTCCATCCGCGATCAGGCCCCTTAGGCACTCACACAATCTGGCTTTTTAAATATAAGCCAACAGGTAAGGGTCATCTTATATTTGGGCAAAGCCCCCAACATGAGCATCTCACCAAAACAAAACTAGCAGACAGACTGAAACCTGGAGGAAACAAGAGACAATAAAGGAAAGAGAAGAAAAACTAAAAAGAAAACAATGACATCTTCAGAGATTTAAAAAAAAACAGCATCTATGAAACATGAACAGAATGCTATAAAAAGGGACGGGCTAATACCTGGTATGCAGATAATTTTATTCTCCACAACCTGAAAATTTCACAATGATGTACCGGGAAAGTTTGAGGTTACTGGGAATAAAATAATCATTCTTATAAACTTCAAATAAAAAAAGTAAGAGGCCCTATAATATGAATGACTAGGAATCAGAATAGAGCGGCTATTTTGGCAGAAACATTTAGGTGTTAGCAGAGAATGAGCAATAATTTCATAACTCTACCGAAAACAATGTCCTACCTAACATTCTATACTCTGCCAAATCATCAAACAAATGAAAGTGTATAGTAAAGACATTTTCAAACGTCTCCCAATACTCGTCTCCTATGCATCCTTACTGAGGAAGCTAAATGAAGTACACACACACAGACATGAGAGCCAGGAAACGGGACCCGACACAGGAGCGATGAATAAGGAATTCTCAGGGTGGTGGGAAAGGAAAACGGGAGTCAGCAATGGGACGGCACGGAGAACAGCTGCTGGGAGCAGAGCCCAGTGCAGGGAAGAATCCGCGGACGAGTATAACCAGTACATTACTGAGGTGCCAGTGAGTCTAGGAGACTGCCTCTTGTCACAGAGCTTGAAGGTAAATTGACAGGAACACAGGAAACAAAGTGAACCAAAAAATAAATTAAAAAAAGAGAGTGAGACAATCTTTAATAACTTGGAGACATAAATGGACAAGAGTTGTACTCCTAACACATTATTAGGTCCATCTATTTATACAGCCATACAATGTAAATAGTAAAGACTGATTTAACCAGAACACGTGGTCTGAAACACACTGGGGGGCAGTGGGGAGTGTGTATGGTGGGTGTGTGAGGCGATGTGGGAGAAGATCTATGAAAGCAAGCCTAACTCTCATCTTCCATAACTGGAAATAGATATTAATAAAACCGAAACACTGGGATGCAGCAGCACACACTGTAACTAAAAATACGGATGTAGCTATCAGAGAAACATATAAAAAGGTTGAAAAGTGACAGTCTCTGAGGGGAATGAGGAAGGCATTATGAGCCTTAAGTACTGACTTCTACAATTATATACATTTACAATCTTGATAAAAAATAAAAATTAGATCCAAAACAGAACTTCCATTTTACATAAAGGTCACTACTAAGGAGTGAAGACTCCCATGACGTAGAGCCAGTGTGTTCTCTTCCGTGCACCACCGTTACTGGGAGCGTACTTCACTCCTCGATTCCCCTCCCCGTTTACCTGGGCTTTTTGGTGGGGGGGTGCGCCATCACTGAAGAATCCAAAAATGTTGTCTGTATCAGAGGCCTGGCTCCCTGTAGAAGCCATCAAGTTTCTAAAATATATTAAACACCATGGACCACAATTAGATGTACCATTCAAAACAGCATACACATTAAACAGTTTTAATAAGCCATATACCCTAAAGGTGCTCTAAAGGTAAACCCTGCTTAACAGAAATTTGTTGATTCATGAGCGACCCAAACTTAAAAGAATTAAATTCATCTGAAAGAAAGTGACCTTGAAATGATGACTTGGTACTCCATACTGCCATTCTGCTTCTGTTCCCGACAGCTCCCCCCACCCCTGAAAACCCCGAAGACCAGTGTCAGCTCATGTCAATTACTGGCCATCATTTTCGTGGAGTGTAAGAAATACCTTTTATTTTCCCATGAGACAGGCCTGGGGAAGACTCGGAACAAAACCACAGGTAAGTATGCTAATAGCTCCCAATTATCCATTTCCTAACAGCTTAAAAAAAAATCACTGGGTCAAGAACACATCGATTAATTCTCATTTGCTGATCGTCAGACATTCCTTGTTGCTGGACAACTGTGTCCTCACAACTAGTGAGACATGTTTCTCTAGCTGAACACCCTGTGATAAATTGCCCTGGCCAGTGTCTCAGTTGGTTGGAGCATCGTCCCTTGGAGTGAAAGGCGGCCAGACAGACTTCTGGTCAGGGCACAGGCCCGGAGGTTGAGTTCAATCCCTGGTTGCACGTGCAAGAGGGTAGCCGACTGCTGTTTCTCACATCCACGTTTCTCTTTCTCTCCCACCCTCCCTCCCCTTCCTCCCTCTCAAAGCAGTGAAACAATGTCCTCAGGGGAGGATTAAAAAAAAGCTAAACACACTGTGCTAACTGGGAAAGGTATAATCAAGCAAAAATATATGACAAATGGCCAGTTATGTCCAGGTGATGAGATAACTAGCCAAAGTACAAGAGTTATCATGGATTACAATGAGAACTATAAAGAGAAGTTTTAATTGCTCAAAATTTAGTAAACTTGCCACATCTAAGGACCATTAATTCCGAAATGATAGTATGTGTGTACACACAACACAGTAAGGAAGGCAATATGTCCTACCCGAGTTTTGGGTGTTTCATTATCCTTCATTGCCAATATTCAGAAAGAACAAAATTACCAGTAATTATTTTAAGTGTACTGTTTCATTAGAATGCTTTTTTCTATATTAAGACATTTTTAAAAGTTTGCTGATTCATTTTTTTTCTGATAAACAGAAGGCTCAGTTCCTCATCCCATATTCCATTACATAATGGCATTCTTTGAGATCTTAAATCATGAGAAAAAAGGAATCACAGAGTCACAGACATGAGTTAGGAAGCAGACTGTCCTTCTAGCCAAATGTTTGATTCTGTTGGTGAGAAAGGTGAGGTTCAGATTACTTAACACAGCAAATCTTGCCTTAACTTATTAATCACCTGAGATGCTTGTTAAAAGTGCATGTTCTTAATAAAGGTCTCTGAATTTTAAAGACTGTGTTTTCTTGGGCTCTAATCCCAAATTACTGAACCACAATCTCCAGAATCTTCAAGGGAGCCTTATGGTGAGACAGGTAGGATACACCTAAAATCAACTCTCCACAATCCAACTCTTTTGCTACATGCAGGGCGCACAACTAGCCCCCTGCTCTTGGGTCACCTCCCCTCCCTCCAAGTGGGAGGCAGCATTTGCTGCAGCCCAGCCGCTTCCCAGTTTGCTAATGCCAACAGTCAGGCGTTAATCATCATTAAAATATTTCCGTGAAGTTTTAACTGATGTGAGGTTATTTCCTACTCTGAAGTCTTTGCTCTAGACTGGAGAAGTAGTGATAGCAGAGTGGTTACGTCTACCACATACAGGACAATGCATCAGTTTGGGGAAATTTCTTACAAATATGCAATGAAAACTGTGCCGATGCTTTCTCCTTAGGTGTCATTCTGTAAACCAACTGTCTGAGCAAACTGAATCTATGTCCAAAATACCACGTATTGAGAAAGATGAAAACAAAGTACAGAAGGAAGGAATTTAATGTTTTGAAGACAGACATCTTCAGACTAAATGCTCAATCCAGCTCCCACACCAGTTTTATTTACAAACTGTTATATAGTATGTACAACGTACCACGCGCTGTTTACAAATATTAACTCATGTAATCTCCATAACCTTATGACGTACTATTATTAACCTGTTTTTCTTAATCCTCACCAGAGGATGTTTATTGATTTTAGAGAGACAGAGGAAAGGAGAGAGAGACGGACAGCAACACTGATTTGAGAAACATCAACAGGTTGCTTCCTGTATACCCACTGACCAGGGACTGGACCCGCAACCTAGGCATGCGCCCTGACCGATAATCAAACCCACAAACTTCCGGTGTATGGGATGATGCTCCAACCAACTGAGCTACCTGGCCAGGGCTACTCTATTTTACAGATGGGGCACAGAAAGGCTGGGTGTCCATTCAAACCAAGGTGGTCTGCCTCCTAAGTCCATGCTTGTTTTTTTAAAGTTCAATTTTATCTGTCTGTCTGTCTGTCTGCCTACCTACCTACCTACCTACCTACCGAGAGAAGGGAGAGAAAAAGAGAAGGAGAGAAACACTGATGTGAGAGAGAAACATTGATCGGCTTCCTCTCACGTGCACCACCCTGCAACCCAGGCATGTGCCCTGACTGGGAATCGCTCTGCCCGACAACGCCCAAGCAACCGAGCCATACCAGTCAGGCCAAGTCTGCGCTCTCAACCACACTATTATCACCTAAAAGCGTTCTTCAAGTATTAGCATCTCAGCTTTTTCCTTTTAATTTGCAGTCCAAGACAATCAGAAAAGGAAGCTCCTACACGCTAGAAAGCAGACTTATTTGAAATAGCTCTGTGTAGTGCTTAATGCCTGCTCCGTGACCAGGCAACGCTGCTGACGCTCTCGCTGCTGACGCTCTCTGGTCACCTGTGTTCCGAAGCTGCGACAACTTTTTTTTGGTGACAAGCACTGTTTGCTTCTACCTCCCACCACCACTAATGTACTTAAACCCTAGATCCGCCCTTCCATGTTCTCCTGGAAAATACACAGAGTCCTTTTTGCTGGATTCTATTTCTGACAGATGGTCAATTATTGGTTTCTACACCTGAATACCAAGCTTTCTGATTTTTTTTTTCTGTATGGAGTCAACTGTTCTGAAGGTCCACTCCACCTGCATAATTTAAAAACATTCAGTATGGCTAACAGCTCCTGACAAGTTGTTATTAAAATGTTTGGGGCCCTCTTATTTAGGAACTGAATGAGAAATAATCCAATGTGCCCACACTATAACTGACCATATAGTCATTCTGTTTACTAACAGGATATCATCGTGTCTTCGGTCTAAATAAAGGATGTCTCGTATGATACAATCTGACATGTACGGCCCAGTGGCATCTAAGCATAAACCACACGTATTCCTTACAGAGTGTTGCTTCAGAAAAAAAAACTTTGTTTTAGCATTTTACCATAAACAATATGCAATTCCTTCTGAAGAGCTTCCAAGCTAATTGTGAATTCCTAACTTACATCAACTACTTTACACATTAATTTCTTTATGTGATCACTATTTGAGTTTTCGTTTTAGTGGGACATGCAATGTAGAGCAGAGGTGGGAAAAGCTTTTCTGCCACAAGAAAACAAGGACAATTATCTACGGCAATGTCTTCATTACTCCAATTACTGCTAAGTACTGAGAAATCCTTCGAGGCCAACAGAGTTCAGCCAAGTAACAGTCAGGTACTCGGTACATGCTGAGAAAGTTAACGGCAACCTCAGTGCCAAGTTTTAAAGACCTAAGTCTTTGTGGAAGACAGGACCCTTCCTTTGAAACCTGCCAGTTTGGCAGGAACTGGAATGTTTGTATCTGATGGGTGGAAGGGGGGAAACCAAGGCAAGTGTTCTAGGGAAAGCCCATGAAGAAACACGAAAAAAGGACAAGAGAAAAGGGACTGGCAAATGAGTGAAACGCTGTATGCGCAAACGGGAGGACTTGTGGACTGGACACAGCAAAGGCCAGCAGCTCTGGCTGCTGTGCTACCTTGGTGCCAGCCAGGACAGTGAAACCTGACGGTGACGGCTCTTCCATTCAGGGGCAGAGTGAGGCCGCGCTGCCTGTGTTCCCCCAGTGGATCTCTCCCTCGTGTACCCCTCCCTCTGCTGCCAGTGTGTAGTCTTCAGCTCAGACAAGTGACTGACTGGCCACAAGGTGCTCAGAATAATTCACGCTGGTCTAGGGGTAGATGAAAGAAACCGACAGGAGAAAAAAGTTCTAATGATGGCATTTTTGCCTGGAAGTTAAAGGCAACGATCACTAGCTTAAGGAGGTGGTGCATTTCTTGCTCTAAAAGGCCCCCCGCCATGTCCATTTAAAAAAAAAGTGACAAGAATGAAGAAGACTGGCTTATTTCTCTAACCTAAACAAAGAAAGGGGTTAGCTTCGTTTTCTAAGGGAAAAAGACAGCCATCCTCTGACTTTGAAGAAATCAAGTCCCTCTAATTGTGGCTTTTGGACTAATTCCAACACATCTGGTTTTTTAGCAACTATGGGTGTAGGGAGGAAAGAGAATCCCAGTGCAAGGTCCTGCAAAAGAGCACCCAGCAAGCGCGCTGACAGGTAACAAATAAAGTATTTTACTCAGGCAGTTGATAGGTTCAGTTCTACATTGTAGATTGCAGCCCTTCCCAGCAGCATGCGTGTAAGACCAATTTTCCATTTCTTATTCCAGGCTCAAGGGCTCACATGCTGCTTACACTCATTATTTTTAATTATAAAACCAAAGTAAACACGTCATGTGTAAGGAAACAAAACTGCTTCAAGGAGGAATAATGGAAGACCCAAATTAAAATCTGACTTGAATTAGAAGCTGGTGACAGCAGCTGATGGTTTCACGGAGCAAAGAACAAGAACTTCCCTGTCGCTGCGTTCTCTCCTGTGGAGCTGCTGAGAAGGTGTGTCCTGCACACGACACAGGGTGCTAACCAGAATACTAGGAAAAAAGATGTACTTTCCATGCATCTCGTAGTATGATCTCACAGTTTCATCACAAATGGCATAGGCTATTCATTAAAAATGAGATTGAATAAATCTTCGAGGCCAAGACTTTATGTTCCAGTGAGTCCTTAAAAACTCAACTCCTCCTATTAACACAGCGTGAGTTACGTACAGCAATACCCTCGACTGCTTGTTCCTCGTGCTAACAGAACACACACAGCGTGCTGTGTACAAGTGCCGTCCTGACAGTAATACAAATGTCCGGTAAGAATATCCCAACTAATTTCCACCCCTTCTCACCTTCTTGGAGATTTCTGACTTAAACAGTACTAAGCTTGATGATTAGGAAAAAAGGTGTATTTCGACGACAAGAAGCATGGCAAATGTGAGGATTAAAAACCCCAAGTACAGCGGAATAACAGTGCTAGGTGTCAGCACCTCCAAGGTCTCTGCGTTGTGGCCGTGAAATCTATACCCCACAACAGCAAAGCTGAGGACAGAATGTAAGGTAGAAAGTAAATTTGCCTTACAATTATTCTTAGAGTTTAACTATGAAAAAAAATTAGTAAAATGTTCTTCAACATCGAGATATAATCACTGAAGTCCCACTTATTCATTACTTTCTAGTTCATGTTCAAGTACACAGTATCTCAGATATAACATACAAAATAAGTGAACAGACGCCCACCTTAGGTTCTTAATTATGTTTTCAAACTCAGTTATCAGAATACCCAATAAAGAGGGATTTAAAACTAAGCTTGCTTTTACTTAATGCATTCAAATTCCTTTTACTTTTGTCACTCAACAGCTACTAAATGTCTACTGAACGCTAGGCTCTTGACCTTCCCACTCAGAAAAGCGACGGAACTGGACCTGCTTTTAAAGAAAAGGGGGTAGACTACACAACTTCAAGGAGATTCACGTGCAGTCCAATCCAGAGAAAGAAGAGAAAAGACCTGGCAAAGATTCCAAGGGCCCTTCTAAAGTGCGGTTACATGGAAACTATACCACCTTCTCTTTTTACTGTGAGAATAAAGTCAAAGACCGAAGGCCTTCCAGCATTTTCTTGAGTGATCTTACCTCAGCTTCAACTTCATGGGAAAATATGTGAGAAGCAATGAAGAGCAATTCATTGACAGGACTCCAATATGAAAAAACCATGCCAAATTCAGAAAGAAATTGAGAAGTCTAAGGAATGGTAAGAGTGTGCTCTATGAGAAATACAATTCAGAAACACCATGGGGAGATGATCAGTCATGGGCACGTATGGCTAGAACAGCTCCAGCGGCCTCAGTGGATGAACGGAGCCTGCTTCTTCATAGGGAGTGCTGTGCATCTGAAACGAAGACGACACCGAAGATACACACCGTCATCGTACACCTGACGTGCACGTGGCTTCGAGAATGGTCTCTATCAGTCATTGATCGGGACCTTAGGAAAGCAGCGTGGCTGGTTCAGCCTGGAAAGTTAAGCAGCACACGCAGATTTTCACTGAGTCTCGGAACAGAAAATGCAGGCCACCAGATAAAAACACTAAAAGGAGTGAGAGCCACCGAGCATACAAGAAATAAGGGGGGCAAGAAAACCTGCTCCTAAAGAGCCGTTCCCCTGGACTAGCACGGTCTTCACCCTGTCACTGCTCCCCTTAAGGCACAAGCGCATCTGACACCGTGGCCATCCTCCACCTCAGAACGAAACCTTTCAGCTTTTAACTGGGAGATTTATAAATCAGTATGGCAAAACTTTCAGTTTTTACTAAATGCTAGGTCTTCTAAGCATGTGATCCAGTACCAGTTTTTTTATTTACAGAAAAAAAAAAAAAGGCAGGGAGGGTTTGATTTCTGTTTAGCTGCCTTATGGCATGGATTTAAGAAACTCCTGTATTACCTGAAGTTCCCTAACTCAAGTTAAGACAGGAGTCTGAGTGTTTATAGATTACCACCTGCAGAACATTAATGGGATGGAAAGTCTTCGCCTAATCGTTCATTTGTTTTGGCCGATGAACTTCCTTAAAACTGAGTGAAGAGAAACCCATTCCTAGAAAGCTGAGCAACCCCATCCCCTCCACTGGACACCCTGGCCTCCTCACCACTCCTCAAACAGGCCTGGTCCCCTCTGGCCTTGCAGCCTTCCCTTGTACTGGCTGTTCCTTCTACCTGGCACGGTCTTCCCCCAGGTCTCTGCACAAGGCTCTCTGCCTTTGCTCAAATCATACCTTACCAGTGATGCTACCCTGAGCACCCCGTTTAAAACTCAGCCTCCTCAACACTGCACTGGATGTGCTATGTTGAATTTCATATCACGCACCACCTCTAACATACTACATCAGTAGTACAGCAAGGATGCTAATGATGTTTACTATTTGTCACCTACCTCCTCCCACTGGAATGCAAACTCCTGCAAGGCGGGGCCCTTTGTTTAGTTCACAATGTATCCCAAGACCCTAGAACAGACCCTATGTGTCAAGGCACATAGTAGGTATTCAAATATTTATTGAATGAACTAACTCATATGCAAGATGTTGCTCATGATTACAATTAGAAGAAATTTGCTGTGCAACAGAGAAAGCATTTCCTATTAAAAGAAAACACCCCACTATTGCTTTTAATGTAGTAAGAACCATAAAAGGCCATTTGGAAAAAATGCGAAAAGACAAATTCCTGTGAAAATTGTGTGCACAGTAAGTCGATATTTAGACTATTATTTTCCAGATATGCCAACCAGTGAGTAAAGGTAATCTGATTCCAGTGGGCAAAAGGATTTCAGCTTTAGTTTATCCTCTGACACTAACTAAATATTTTTATATAGAAATTATTTTATTTTTATTAAGTCAAGTTTCTGATATCTAAGATATAAACTGATTTTTTTTCCACCCAAGGGTATGTTTGTTGATTTTAGAGAGGGGAAGGAAGGAAGGGAGAGAGAGGGTGGTGGGGGGACAGAGAGAGAGAGAAAGAACATTAATGGGTTGCCTCCTGCACATGCCCGGACTAGGGATCGAACCCTTCACCCAGGGACGTGCCCTGACAGGGAACCAAAGCCACCACCTTCTGGTGCATGGGACAATGCTCCGACCAAGTCACCAGGTCAGGACTAAGGTGTAAACTGATTTTTAAAGGTGGATTCTTAAGGCAAGAACTGTCTGGCAAATGACTCAAAGGCCTCAGTGTTTAGGACTAAGAAATCAGCTTCTTGGATTTTATATATTAAATCTAAAGTATTTTACAACTAGAAGCTTTGTAGTAGCAAAAGGGATTTCAAATTCAAAACACAACTGGATTAAATCATGGTTAAAACCATCCAATGGTCTCTCACTGTGTTCAGTAAAACTCCCCATCACGGATAAGGGACCAGGCATGACCTGGCATCTGTGGCCCACTTGACAGCGTCCCCTACAGCCCTCTCTCCCACTCCCCAGGCGTCAGAGCCACACAGGACACATTGCAAGTGTCCCTGGCTCACACACAGAACTTGGCCTAAGAATGACATATTCTACAAGAGCCTCCGTCCCCACTTCTCCCTTGAAATCTCCGCTCTATGCAGAGTGTCCATCCACCCCTTTCACCCCAAGGGCTGCATTTGTACTGCAGCCCTTATCTGCGTCTCTTCACGCTTGCGATTACCGGTGTCTCCCACAGGAACACAAACCCCTCTAGGACAAGTACAGTGTCTGTCTTATTTGTATCATCATGTCCACAGCCCTGAGCATAGTTTACTCAGGGAGTGAATGTTCAAATATTTGCTGACTGCATGCTTGTGTACTCACAATAACTTAAAGACTAGCAGACCGATGGATACTTTCAATTCCCTGAGCTGTAAAACACAAGATGACTTACGGGCAGGATGGCGGAGGAGGTCAACACTGTGCTTGCCTCTTCCTACGACCACAACTGAATTACAGAACAGCCGTCGTTGAGAACCGCCTGAAGACTAGCTGAACAGGATCCCTGAAACTAAGACTATACACAAGAAGCCACGTTAAGACCAGCAAGAGGAGCAGGGATGTGAAACAGGCAGGTCCCACACCCAGGTGTGTGCTTAAGAATCAGGAGGGGTATCTGGCCGTGGAGATCCCACCTGAGGTGTGAGGGGCCCTAGACCCACACACTGGGCTTCCCAAACCAGGACACCAGTGCTGGGAAGGATTCCCCATAATCCCTGGCTGTGGAAAGCAGCAAGGATTGCATCCGGGAGAGGCAGGGCTGCTAGAGATGTAGGCATTGCTCTTGAGCAGCTCGTGCATGGACTCACTCACTCTGGGCTCCAGGGCAGGGGAAGCAGCTGAAAAAGTGCCAGAACATACAGGGAGGAACTGACAAGCTTCAGGGTCAAGGCCAGAGGGGCAGGGGGTTCAGGGCAGCTCTCTCCAGGGATGGAAACACTGAAAGACACCACTGTTCCTTTGTTGTATGCCTCTCCCTCCCAGATGGCAGGCACCACATCTGAGTCTCCATTAACCTAACACCTGTATGCCCTGCCCCAGTGATTGTGAGAACCCACCCCACACAGTCTGTGCGCCCGGCCCAAAACCCCTCCGGTGGCTTTTCCACACAAGCATCCTGCCTTGGCTTGTTCTGCGGACTTTCCAGAAATCTCTCGATGCGGACTTTCCAGAAATCTCTCGAGGCCCACAAACCGCAAACAGCAGCTGGCCTCAGCGTGCCGTATACCTCTTGCTAAGTGACCCCAAGCCCAGCACTAGTGTTAAGACAAGGGTCTCAAGGTCTCAGCATTAGTTACTAAATGCTACTCTTGCTAAATGTTACCCAACTGTAAGTCGGGTATAATCAACTGCAAAGAAAAATTTACCCAAATACTGTATACAAGCAAGCGCTAGGCCTCCCTTCAAGGAGACAGAGCTTTGGGTGTGAATCCCACCTCCTTTACTTGCTGCAAGTAAATAACACTACCCAAGGACAGACAACACCCTGTTCTTGAATGGAGCACTCCCACTGGCGAACCTGAGCTCGGTGACAGAAACGGCAACAGGTCTCTACACCACCCAACAATCACAATCCTGGCATAAGAGTAGCCAGTCTTGGCTTGGAATGCAGCTTCAAGTAAGCAGTCACAACCCTGGTACAAGTGGTGGCTGGCCGGCCTCAGGTCATGTCGTGGTGCCCACCAAATGGCCACAAGCCTGCAGCTAGTGGCAGCTGGCTGAATTTCATAGCATGGTCTCTCCCAAAAATCTCCAAACTCAGAGCGTGCAGCAACCAACTGCAGATCACTTTCTAGATCTTACTAGGCAGCCCAAAGCCAGACATGAGTGGTGGCTAACCTTGGCCTGCACCAGAGCCTCTCCCAAAAGGCCCCAGACCCAACACACCTGGTGGCCAGCTTCAGACATCAGAACACAACCCAACCAGCTCCGCAGATGACGCACCCAAAGGGCAGACCTCAGTGGCCCCAGAGCCCCACTAACGTGACTCCCACTCCCTGGGGTTAGCCCCAACCCAACAGCTCATCCACCCTGGCATGGCCAGCCCAGGCAGCCAGTCAGCCTGAGGGTCAACCCTACCCTCTGTGTTGACAACAGCAAGTAAGGACCAACTCCAATGGGAGGGCACACATACCCCATGTAATTAACACCCGGGAGCCTTTGACTGGTTGAACAGAAAAATCAATGGACAGGCCTTCCAGACAGAAGACCAACAAGGAAACGGCAGCCATAAGTGACACATTAGACCAGATGGACTTAACTGACATTTTCAGAGCATTTCACCCTAAAGCAGCAGAATAACATGCTTTTCAAGTGCTCACGGAACATTTTCTGGAACAGGCCACAGGGAAGGCCACAGACCAAGCCTCAATAAATGTAAGAAGACTGTAACATATGAAGCATCTTCTCCAACCACAATGGCATGAAGTAGAAATCAATTACAAGAAAAGTGAAAAACACAGAAACATGTGGAGGCTAAACAACAAACAAAACAGAAACACACTGACAGGCACGGAGAATAAACTGATGGCTGCCAGGTGAGAAGGGGGCCGCGGGGACGGGTGAGAAAGACGAGGGATAAGATGCACAAATGGCCAGTTACCAAATAATCATGGGATGCAAAGTGCAGCACAGAGAATACAGGCGACAATGCTGTGATAACTGTGTGCGGTGTCATGTGGGTGCTAGACCCATCAGGGTGACCACTTTGTAAGCAATATAAAGGTCTAATCATTACACTGTTCACCTGAAACTAATATAAAATTGTAGGTCAATTGTAATAGAAAATTTCTCAAGGAAGATCAAAGAAACAGGATGATGGGTAAAGCTGTAGTGTTGTTTCTTTTAAGTTGAACACACACATGCTGTGACTTACACCCACCACTCACGTATTTAAGCTGCTTATCTCTATGCACAAAAATTCCCACCTGCTTTGGAGCAGTCTCCTTAATCTTTTCATTTTCTCCTTCCCAAGTACAGGAAAAGAAACCAAGATCACCAAGTACTTTACAGAAAGTCCAGAGTTGTTTATAAAACAATTACATGCATTTCACGGAACGCAGCCCACTTCTGCAGTCTTCCTAGGGCCCGGCCGTGATTATATCCTATGTATGCTTGCAGAGTAGAATGACTGGAACTGTGTTAGTCACAAGTTGTGGAGTTTTCATGTTCAAATATCTGTTAAATGTCAGCACTATTTCCGATACCTTACAAACGTTCTTTCTCCTCTGCAGCAGACGCTATTGTCATCAAACACCACAGATATCATCGACACTGGCATCGAAGCTCAGAGATGTCACGCACCTTGCTGAAGTACACACGGCTATTACGCAGTAGACGCAGGATGCTGACTCAAGTTCGTGTTGTGAAGACACAATGCAATACTGTTTCATCAAGGATGACAAAGACCATAGAATTGTATCTTTGAGGGCCATTCCCTTAAAAAGTCTCTACCTTTTAGGGGAAACAGAACTGTCACCAAATATTTATCATGTAAGTGCTAAGTTTAATCTGCATGTCTGGGGTACAGAGGAGATTAACAACTGTGCCTGAGGAAGACCAAGGAAAGCTTTATGGGAGGCACGTACTTCACAGCGAACTTCAGTGGAATCGTTAGCGCTCAGCCCCCTTTACCTGTCGAAGCATCTGACGTTCCATTTCTCGTCTCCTCCGGATCCTGTATTCTCCTGGTTCCCCTCTGGTTCCTCTGGTGGAAGCCCTTCTTCCTCTGCCCATGCCTTAAACGCTGAGTCCAGAGTCTACTGGAGGCTCTCCAGTCTATTCGCTCCAATTCCCTCCCCCTCCCCCTCCCCCTCCCCCACCAAGTGATCAGAATACCAACTGAACGCTCATGACTCCCAAATCTGCGTCTTCAGCTCCTACTTGAAAGCCTCAGTTGCACAGCACGTCACATGCAAAGGTCCTTTAAGATAGTGCGAGACTTCACACTTAAAGGTCAAAAACCAGCCCAACAACCTGTTCCTCATTATGTGCTATAGTCTCTGAAGGGCAGAAACAATCTCTGGGTGAGAGAATCACAGCTGGTTACTTCCCCCTTTCTGTTTCAAGTGCCAACACAAGTGTTTACTGACTCTGAAAGACTGTCAGGTTCTTTAGCGTGTACTTGGGAGCACATTCCTTGTACCGACTCCAACAAGCCCTGGAAGAACAAGGGGATGGTGGCCCAAAGGCGGTTTAGGAGAGTCAGGAAGCCTGAGCCCTTTAACAGGCTTGATAGTCTTTTCAGGATACTTTTAAAAATAAAAACTAACTGAACAACATTCTCTTTGATCTGCAAATGAACTGAGAGATGAAAGTGTTGTTTAGACCTGAAACAAAAACCTGAAAGCTAAAAAAAAAAAAAAGGTACTACCTGTCATAGAGGTCAGCAGAACCAGCAGAAAGCTGAGACTGACTTAGAAGAAACTGCTTTAAAAGCACTGCTTGGCTGCAGGTAGCATCAGTCTTAAAAAGTGGCCAGTAAAAATAATTGAGGGGAAAAAAAAATAGGTGAGAGAAAAACAGGTTAAAGAGACCTAGTAACTTACTTTCTCAAAGAATGAAGGAGGTCAGTGCAAGACCAAGGGAGGAACCACACGAGCAGCCACGGGCGGGGGTGGGCAGCCTGGGCCCAGGGGACCAGGACCTAGCCTCCCCGCTGGAAAAGAAACAGCCCCGAGGCAGGCAGTGCAGGAAACGTGGAGGGTACAGCGAAGGAGAAAGAGCAGGTGACAGCGGCCCTGCAACCCCACCGGGAAAGGACCACTTTGACGTTCCGGTCCCCGTGGAGAGAAGCAGTCTGAAAGCAGCGCCCGCACCCTCTCACATTTGCACCAACTGAAAACAACTGCACTCCTGAGAGCGTGCCCCTGCTTTTCCAGCACGAACTTTCTTGTACGTAGTCCCTCTTCTGTTTAAAAAAAAAAAAAACACTTTTCTTCCCTCATTTATCTTAGTGTCTCAGTAATACTAACTTTTAAAAATACAGCGCACGTTTCTACAGCAGAAAAAAAGAACACTGGTACAATTCTAGTGCCTGAGGGCAGTGGGGAAATTGGGGTGAGAGGGACCTGGGAGGGAGTGGGCAGAGGGCCAGATCCCCTCCAGCCCCCAGGGATGTGACTTAGTGGGGTCTATGCCACTGGGAGGAAGCACTGACCTCCCACCACTAAGGCCCTGCCATTATTTCAGCAGAAAACTGAAGAACTGTCATTGTAATGGGCTTTCTTGGAAGCTATCACACCCACATAACAAGAGTAGCTATTACAAAAAGAGATCAAAGAAAAAGAAAATACGGGTAGAAAAACCAGAGAAATAACAGAAGAAATTTCCCAGAACTGAGGGACACGGAATTTCTAAAATGACAGGTTCTGAGTCCATCGTCATAATGTCCCATGACACCAGAGGTAGAGAACATCCTCAAAGCTTCCAGTGAAGGGGAAAAGGAAAAACCAACAAAATAAGGGCGCATGAAAAGGATCTGAATCACTGTGCGTCTAGAGCAATCACAGAAACAGACAGAAGCAAACAGTGCCTTCAAAATTCTGAGGGAAAATTATTTTCACCCTAGAATTCCGTAACATTTCAAACTGTCGAGCAAGTCTGTGGGCAAAAGAAAGTCATTCAAGTACCTCTTAGTACATGAGGACCTACACCAAGAAATGGGACGACATGGTGCCGGCCTAGGAGGGGCGTGGAGGCAAGCTGCTGTATTGTATTTGGGGCATAATTCTTGACAGAAAAGAGTGAAGAGAGGAGGAGGCGGAGGCTTTTTTTCCCCCAGGAAAAAGTGGAAGTGAAGCAACTGAGGTCACCAAAAATGTTACTGATAAGAATGTGACAAATATTTTGAAGTATTTGGGAAAAAGTTTGCAGTCGATATGTGGGGGGAAAAAATCAGGCAAAGGCAACCTAAACACAAGGAAGAATATCTGGCAGAGGTACAAACACATGAAAACGGCCAGTTTTAACCAAAAATTACAATAGAGCCGTGGTAGGGGCGGAGGATATGGAAAGGGAGAGAAATGGTGGGAAGAACTAAGTCCTAATCTATCTACCACAGCAGGAAATGAAGGGGTCAGACAGTGGGGGGCAGAGAACAAAGAATACCACCAACATAGCAAATGAGTCAGAAATCAGAAGGTAACACCTGCAGAAAGAGGGAAACAACTGACCGCTTGCCTCTCTCTAGGAAATGAGACTATGAGGTGAGGACAGAGGGAATGGTTTCTGGGTTTTTTCCCACTGTAAGTAGTTTACAACCGTCCGACTTTAAATCATACACACGAATTACTTCGATAAAAAACAAAGTAACCCCTGAACAGTGTGGCTCAGTTGGCTGGGCGTCTTTCTGGTCTTTCTGCAAAGCGCAGGGTCGCTGGTTCGATTCCCCAATCAGGGTGCATGCCTGGGTTGCAGGTTGGGTCCCCAGGTTGGGGTACAAGTGGAATGGATGTTCCTCATACCCATGTTTCTCTCCCTCTCCTTCTCCCTCCCTTCCCCTCTTCTCTGAAAATAAATAAATAGCCCCAGCTAGTATGGCTCAGTGGATTGATGCTGGCCTGCACACCAAATGGTGGCCGGTTTGATTCCCTGCTGGGGCACATGCCTGCCTGGGTTGCTGGCCAGGTCCCTGGTAGTAGGTGGCGCATGAGAGGCAACCACACACTGACATTCCTCTCCCTCTCTCTTCCCTTCCCCTCTCTCTAAAAATAAATAAAATCTTTCAAAAAAAATAAAAAGGGAAAAATAGCAACATTTAAAATTTGCCATTTTTCTCCGTATTTTTAAGTAACCTTACCTTTTGTGTGATATATTCATAAACAAAAGAACTTTCAGCCCAGGCCCCCAGAGTGCTTGCTGGGCAGGAAAGGGCGAAGCAAACCGGTCCCTGGGCCCTAACTCAGAGTTCACTGAGTCACCACATCCAGAGGAGTGATCTGTAGATTCAAAGGCGTCTCTGGTGATTCTTATCACCGAGCAAGTCAGGGAAATGTTGACAAGTAGGTTAACCCAAGATATGACGGGCTATTGTGCCTAAGAATAAAAACACTGGTCGTTTTTCTGGAGAAGGAACTTTTACATTTTGTTGTTTAAATGTCCTAAGAAAAATGTGAAGAATTAAAAGTCTTTGCTTGGTATCACAGGGGAGTCTTAGCCAGTACTGGGAACAGTAAACACAGTGTGGATCTGGTTTTCCAAACAGCAGCTCAGGTCTCCTCGTAACAGCTCCGGGAAGTTAATGTCATTAAACTCACATATCATTAAAGCCAACATAGCACACTCCACTCGCTGACAATTAAAACATAGCAATCCATATCTATAACTTATTGTTTAACATTTCAACTAATCAAAGGAGAGGTTTATTCAACTTAAGCAACTAGACGCTGCAAATGTCTTCTTAAATTTCTCTAGGGATCCTGATATCCTCTGGCTTTTAACCACCGCATGGTGAATATCCCTCAATTTTCCATTGCTCATGTTCTGGAAACACGGACTCCATCTTCGGCCTTCTGGTGTATGTGCCTTTTCCCAGAAGATGCCTTGGTCATCTTCATTGATATAAACGCCATAAACGCATAGCTCTTTGTAGTCTTGAAAATGCTCTAATGATCTTATTTTATACTCAGGAAATGCTACTAACAATCTGAGTGTCTGCTCCATGCTGGGTACCACGTATCTTTCTCTCGTGGCTCATCACAGCACTCTTATTAGATACGTGTTATCAATTCTACTGCTCCTATGAAGAAGCGGGCTGAGGTGCAGTCACGTGAGGATGAGGGACAGCCCCAGCTCCCAGGCCAGCTGCCTTCTGTGGGCTGCCTGCAGGTCTCCTCCAGGAGGTGACAATTGTTTCACAAGTGCCACAATAGGAAAAAAGTTTGGGAACTACTGGGCTAAGCTATACCTGTCTGATGTATTACTTAAAAGCTGAATGAAAGTACAACGAGGAGCATTAGTACCACCGAATACCTTTAAAATGCTGGTATGGGGAAAAGAACAGCCATGTTATAGGTCTATACCACTGATTTCTAATAGTTAAAAAAATTTTTTTTTATTGATTGATCCGAGAGAGAGAGAGAAATGGATTATCGATTTGTTGTTCCACTTATTTATGCATTCACTGGCTGATTCTTGGATGTGCCTTGACCAGGGATTGAACGCTCAACCTTTGTGTATCAGGACAATGCTCTACCTGGCCAGGGCTCTAGTATTTTGGGTTTTTTCTGTCTGCACTCCCTCTGTCATGCCCTACATAGGAAATCTTAAGGTATATTCCATCACCACTCAATAAAGTAACCTCCAAATATGAATGTTAGCTCACCTGGCATTAAGTTTAAAGTCTGGGGTAAAGAGCAGAATCCTGGTTTCCCGCGCCAGTGCTAAATGTATTTAAGGTATGCCTGAAATAAATTCTACTTGTTTAGAAGGCGAAGTACTTAAGTAAGTGTCAGTGCAAAAGCTTTATAAAATGAAGCTTAGAGTTTGGAAGGATCTTTTTTTTACAAGACAAAAAAATCAAAGCCCAAATTATTCAAGTTCATAAGCAGCTGAACTGGGACTAGTCCCCAGATGTCCCGGCTCCCGACAACTGCACCTTCTAGGTCTGGCTCTCTCCGAAACCATAAAACAATGTCCAAGTAGTTCCTCCTCTTCAGGGAGACTGAATTGCTGGTTAATCTACAACTTGCAAATCATTGATCACGAAGCCAGAATTTAATCTTATGCCATTAGTTAAACTTAAATTTGTGATTATTCAAACACAAGTTCCTTTGTTAGCTAGTCCTTGTTCATATCTGTGAAATTAAAATGTAGCTTCGTTTTTGTTTAGATCAGGAAATAGCCCTAAAAATGAATAAGTTCTTTATATTATTATTTTGGGGGCACTTGATAATATTATGATATACCAAAATCTTATTACGGTCAGTGGTCGCCAGAGGGGAAGAGGGTAAAGGAGAGCGAGTACATGGTGACGGCAGGAGGCTAGACCTCAGATGATGAGCACACAACAGAGCACACAGACGCATCAAAAAACTGTACACCTGAAATTTATGTTATTAAACGTTGTTACCCAAATAAACGAAATTTTTGAAAATGTAAGTATGCCATGTTTGAACTCTATAAAAATGAAGAGACCACAAACAGAATTTTCTTCCTTGCACTGAGCCAACAATCCAGATGAGGAATCCTCAACCAAAGAAAGAAGGTGAGATTGGTGCAGCAGTGGGAAAAATAAACGGCCTAAGATGGGATCACCTGAGTGAGGATCGAAGCGACAGAAGATTAAAAAAACAAAAGCAGACACTGTATGTGCATGAATTCTTATACACTTAGCGAGCAGCTACTTTAAATCACCGAGTGTCTGGACTCATAGGAGAAACATTAAGGAAGCTGCAACTTCTGTACCCATACTGGCTAAAACTGTACTGTGATGACGAGGAAACGAAGACTTTGAATTCTTCACATTTTCCTTATAGTGTTTCAACAGGAAAAACCTAAAAGATCCTTCTCCAAAAAAAGCGACCAGTGTTTTTATTCTTGGGCTCTACAGTGTGTTCTTGGGTTAAACTGAAACCCAAGAACACAAGCTCCGTGTCCCTAGCAATGGCATCGGGGTTGGTTCTTCATTTTGTTTCCTGCCACAGAAGGCCAATTCTGCAAGAATAGCTATCATTTCTTCGATGTCACTAAGGACACATGAAGGTAGAAATAGGTTTTCCCTAGCCCCCGCAAAACCATAAAAGTACTATACCCAAAACAGTCATTAGAATTACTGCAGCGATGTAAATTAAAATCCTGAAGTCCAAATTTCAGAGTCCCTGGGAAAGAGGCTTCATGTACCTAAGTAATACACGACGTGTGACTTTTCAGTGAAATTAAAACCTGGGTCGGGGGCATACGAGTATAAGGCAGTCATTCTTGTAGGGTGGAACTTCTCAACTTTCACAGATCTATGTCTTCCCTGTGAATTTGTGGGTGGGGGTGTGGCCAGAAGGAGAGAAAGAAGTTGTTTCCCAAACTCACACATAATTCTTTGCAATTCTACCCCAACCACCTATCTTACTACAGAAACATACACACGCCATCTTTCCCACTCTTTATAAATAGTTATTAGTCCCACCTCCATTCTTCAGGTCAAAAAAGTGACAGAACGAAGACAAATCAGAATGTTCAGACATACCTAGTGCACTTCTACGATGCACTTCCTCTAATGAACATCTGTGGGGTTCCAGTGCCAGACATGGGAATAAATAAATGAATGGGTCCTTAAGGGACCCGCAGTTCAACCGCAGCAGCCAAGGGTGACTCTTGACTTGTCCAACTGGAAATCAATTCTAACTCAAAGGACAGGTCAGTGTAGGGAGAAAAGACCCTGGAATGAAGCATAATGGTCTCCTATCGTCTGCCTGGATTGCGGCATCCTAGCGGGTTTCCCTGCTATCAAAGCCCTTTGCTTTTCAATCTGTCTTGCATTCATCTGCCAGGTTCATTTCTAGAATTCCCCTTGCAAGGAGTCTCTCTCCTGCTCAAGAAGCTCCAAAGACTCCTCACTTCTTATCACAGTCTTCTTCAATTTAAAGTCGTTCAAAGTCTTCTTCAACTTAAAGTCGTCTGCAGCCTAGCTCCACTTACCTGTTTTTGGAGGGCTGGCAGGCAAACCTACTTCTACAACCTGCTCTAACTCCTCAGGTAGCCTTCCTTCTAAGCAGTCTTAAGAAATTGTTTCTTCTATCGTCAGTACGGATCCATCATTTTTCACAACTCGGCGACAGCTTTCTTTTTAACGAATGGCAGGTAGGTTCATCGGTATTTTAAACATTACCATCCCAACCAACGTTCATCTTCCCAGCTACCCCTCAGTGAAATCCAGAAAGTCACGTGCAGTGTGGGCACCGGGGGTCCCAACATCACACTTAGTAAGAGAGGAAGAGAAGAGGATTTGGGGCGGTTGCAAAGCATGTAAGGGAACGTGAAGGAACAGACGGCGAAGTCGGTGCTCGGTGCTCTCAGCCTTTTTTTTCTTCGCAAGGTGTCCCATGGGAAAAGGGAAGGCAGGGGGAGAGGAGGCTGCAAGAAATGAACTCTTCGCAAAGGACAGAAGAAACTCAAGGGGTTCCCTAGGTAGGAAATCGGGCCGGGGTCCCCGGATAACGCGAGGGCTCTCCATCATTCCAGGGACAGGACAGGTTACAACATTTAACAAAGAGACTGGGAGTCGGGAGGTGACAAGAGATCCGGGCATCACCGCAGATCCAGCGGCAAGCAAATGGACGCGAACGGACAGGACGCGTTCCCCGGGGCTGATCAAACTCCGGGAACCTGGCTGCTAAGACGCACGAGCGGGAGCCGGAGGCGGCTCCGGGTCGAGCGTTTGAGGGGATCGCTCTCGCGGGGGCGGAGGGGGTTTGGGGTGGGATCTCTCCCAAGGGGAAATACGGCCTCCCAGGACAGAGCTCTACGAGACAAAGATCGTAGGACGCGAAGTTAACGCTTGAAGAGCCGGCATTTCCCAACCCCAGCCGCGTTCCCCAACACACTCACCCGAACCGCTCCAGACGCCGCCGCTCTAACTGCAGTTAACCACGCGCGCAGGCGCACTTAGCTCGCACGGCCACGTGACGAGAACCGCTAGTCCCACCCTCCTCCCCCACTCCCCCGCCCCCCGGCCCGCGGCTCCCAATCTCCAACCAGTACGCACAAGAGTCGCACTACCGCCCAAACCGCCTCCCAAGTCAGGTGGTCTAGTCTTGCCCCGCCTTCCTCGGCAAGATGGTGGCGCCCAGCTGCCCCGCGCGGCGCCTCTGGGTTTGGGGCTCCGGGCGGCGTGTGGGGAGTCTCCTTTCTCTCGTCTCTAAGCCATTTTGTGCCGCCGCTGCTGCCTCTAGACCTCTGGATGCCCAGCAGTTAGCGGAGAGGCTCCGAGCCCAGAAACAGGAACAAAAGAACCAGAAGGGGCCGGTGAGTCTGGAAGGAAAGACTTCAGCTCCCAAGAGACAGTGCGCTCAGTGGCGGGAGTGAGGGAATAGGGTCCTCTGAGACGTCGCTAGTCGGCGTTCCGGTCCGCACTGGGAGAATGGGGGCGGGCGGAGCTCGCGGAGGGAGTGATTTTCGGGGTAGGGTGTTGTCTTGTGGGTTCCGTGCTAAGTACCCTCGCTCTCAAACTACTCCGGGAAGGTGCGAGTCGAAAGCAAAGATACATCAAGCAAAGATACAGTGGATGTACCTCCCTGCCCAGGTTCTCATCCAGACTAACGGAAGGTCTTCCCCACCAGGCATTTCCCATCGCTGTTTCTCTTCCCGGTAGGTGCCCATAAACCCTGTCCAGCGGAGAGTGCAAGAACTAGTGCGGTTCACACAGCAGCTGCAACGAGTCCACCCCAACGTGCTCGCTAAGGCACTGAGGCGAGGGATTGTCCATCAGGACCAGGACCTTGTGGTTATCAATAAGCCCTATGGCGTCCCTGTGCATGGTAAGGACCACGGATGAAGGGAGGGGGACTGCTGCCGCTTTCAGCCACAACTGGGGACAACACTCGCACATCACTTCTGGGACTCTCAAAAGCTTTGCATTGAGAGTAAGTTTTTGTGGAGTACTGTCCTACGTAAGGCACTATTGAGGATACAGAGATAAGTAAGACGGTCCCCACCCTCCCGGCGTTTGGCAGTCAACAGTGGTTTACGGAACGTGTGTGTGCAGACTTCCACAGGGATTGGTGTAGGAGAATATAAAGGCTGTGTGACTTGTCTTTAAGTTATTTTACATCAAAACTGGGAAGGAGGAAATAACATAAAAGGAAAAAGGGTAGTCCTCGTGGGCGTGGCTCAATTGGTAGGGTGTGGTGCCCCAGACAGAAGGGTCCTGGTTGGATTCCTGGTCTGGGCAAGTGCAGGAGACAGCGGATGGGTGTTTCTCTCTCACATCGATTTTTCTCTCCCTCCCCTCTCCTCTCTGGAATCAATAAAAGGGAAAAAACACTTTAAAAAGAAAAAACGTATATGGGGTGTGTGTTGGAGTATACCCAACCAAACCCCGGGGTATCTAGAACTTAATGGACACTCAGATGTTTTTGAATAAATGTTGAATGTAGGTGTTAGAGACAGCTGGAGTGAATCAGGGAAGACAGGAAAAAAATGCATTTGTGGAAAGAGTTTTGCTGGGGGAAAAGGCATATTTTTGCTGGAAGAAGAATGCTTTTGGGGGAGCTGTGGAGACAGTTGCACATAAAGGCAGCCCATTAAATGTTGCCAAGTGCCTTGTGTGGGTTTGTTTCTCTGTTGAACCTCATGGTAGCTTCCTGCCTTCTCATTTCCCATGCGCTAATTACAGTACAGATATTTATGTCTTCTAGATGAGGAGAATTAAGATTAGAAAGATTAAGCAACCTTTCCAAAGTCAGTAGCTACTTAGGAGAGTACATAGAGTAGAACCTAGAAATAGCTCACCCAAAGCCTCTTAGCTCTTCTATAGTGTGGCAGGAGGGCCTCATGGTTTTGCATTTCTCACTAGGGTATACTTAACAAATTCTCCAGCCTTTGTTTATAGAATAAAAATCAGACCTCCTCATTTTAATTGCTGATTTTATTGTGAGTACATGTACATACGTAGATTAAAGAGTATTTATGCCCAAGGAGAAAGCCCCATGCTCTAGGACAGAGCTTCTCAAACTTAAGATGCATCAGTCAGTCGGGCATCTTGTTAAGTACAGATTTTTATTATCAGTCTGGGTTGGAGGCCTGAGATGCCTTTCTAGCAGGCTCCTGGGCGTGCAGATGTTGCTAGCCCCTGGGCGTGCAGATGTTGCTAGCCCCTGGGCCACACGTAAGGCTCTAGAAAGCATTGGTAGTTAATCCAGGAGAGGCTTCGTTCCCCCAAGTAGAGTTCTTTGGTGGGATCTTCTTGTGACCGCTCTAACCTCTGTCTTTTCCCTTTGTAGGTGGCCCTGGGGTCCAGCTCTGCATCAGTGATGTACTCCCTGTCCTGGCGAAGATGCTTCAGGGCCACAAGGCAGAGCCCCTGCATCTGTGCCACCGGCTGGACAAGGAAACTACAGGCGTAATGGTGTTGGCTTGGGAGAAGGCAGTGGCGCACCAAGTCCAAGAGTTGTTTAGAACCCGTCAGGTGACAAAGAAGTACTGGTACGAAGCCCACTGGCAGTGGCAGGGTGGTCGAGACGAAGGCATCCCTTTCTCCTAGTCACGCGCTCCCACAGCAGCAGCTCCTGTAGACGAGGCCCTGTACTAGGGCCTGTGGGCAGTCAAAAGGTATAGGAAACAGAGTCAGCGTTAGAACATTGTTAGAATCTGATAGAGTTGCAGTTCCTAAGAATGGCTATACATAAAATCATTGAAAATTAATTGTACAGGTAATACATGATTTTTCTCCTGTGGTAAAATAGTCAAACAACAAAGATAAAAAACTCCTAGAGATTCCACCCACTCTTATCATTTTTGTCTCTTCCTTTAGGTAGTTTGGTTTTTATCTCATTGGTCCTTCCTCAGTATATTTAGGTGTGTATGTAGTGTATACAGTATGTACGTGTATCTACAAACACGTATATGTACATACGCATATCACATTGTACTGTGTATATCGTACTTTGTTTCTCCTTAACTCTGTGTCTTGGGGAATCCGTGTTAGTACATACTGGTTTACCTCCATACATATATATATTTTTAAACGTTTTATTTATTTTTTAGAGAGGAAGGGAGGGAGAAAACCAGGGAGAGAAACAGTGATGTGTGAGAGAAACATTGTTTGGCTACTTCCTGAATGCCCCCACCCAGGGACCTAGCCCACAACCCAGGCATGTTCCCTCACCAGGAATCGAACTTGTGACCCTTCAGTTTGCAGGCCAGCATTTAATCCACTGAGCCACACCATCCAGGGCTACCTCCTTTTTTTTTTAACTAGGAGAAAGATACAGGAGCAAAAACAATACCTACTCCAGTCCCCCATCTACTCGATTTCCTTTTCCAGAGGCAGTCACTGTCCGTAGTGTCTTGTCTGCACTCCCAGAGTCACACCGAACACGTAGAAGACGCACATGACGGATGGCAGCATATTGCACTGTTTCGCATCCTGCTTTTTTCATTCCGACAGTAGGTCTCGGAGAGCATTTTGTGGTGTAATTTAAAGCTGTCTCCTTTTTAATGGCTCTGTAGCATTCCAGTGCGTGGATATATCATAATTGCTTTATTGACAGGTGTTTAGGTGCTCCCATGTTTTCCAGAGCCTGCTACAAAGAATATGTGAGTCTATCTTCAGGACGAATCCCTAGAAATGGAATTGCTGAGTGGAAGGGTACACACATTTAAAATGTGAGTCCTTACCACCCAGATTGCTCTCTAAAGTGGTCATGACAGTTTTTATTCTCACTAGCAGTGGCAAGTGCCCACCTCCTCTTACGCCTGACCAATGTGCTTTTAAATTTTTATTTGTATTTTTTATTGATTTTAGAGAGAGAGAGGAAGGGGGAGAGAGAAACATCGATTCGTTGTTCCACTTACTTATACATCCATTGGTTGCTTCCTGTATGTGCCCTGACTGGGGATCGAACTTGTGATCTTGGTGTATCGGGATGATGCTCTAACCAGCTGAGCTACCTGGCCAGGGCCTATTGTGTTTTTAAAAGGTTTGCCACTCAGGTAAAAAAGCGGGAGGGAATATCTTATTTTCAATTTCTCTGTGTATTTTTGATGTTGACTGTTTTTCATGTTTATTGTCTGTCTTGAGTTTCCCTTTCTGTAAACAGCCTATTTCTTTTGCCCATTTTCTTTTGGGTTGTTTGTTATTTTCTGTTTGATTTGTAAGCATTCTTTTTGTATTTTGAGTGAGATAATGCATGTGAAGTGTTTAACACAGCACCAAGCTCCCAGTCAAAGCTGAAGGTTGGAAAGCCAAGGCTATTATTATATATACAAACGATCAAAATGTAAGTCTGTAAAGAATTGTTACATCGTTTGAAAATTTTTCATGAAAGTCCAGAATTGGTGACCATTGTCAGTGATAGGCCTCTCTGAGGAGTTGAAGTCGTTTGGTTGGGCCGTGGTGAAGGAAGGGGTTTGATCGACAAGACAAAGGACGGCGTTCTAGGTTGCGGAGCGGTGCGCACGAGGGAGTGAGGCACACGGTCCAGTCTGCAGTGGCCGGTGGTGGCAGGTAGACTGGAAGGGCAGGCTGGAACCTAGGTGGTGGTGGCCTTGCATGCCAGGTGCAGGCAGTAGAAGTTACAAGCAGAGCACAGTAGGATCGATTAGCTTTTGCTGATAGCAACTTGTTATGTTCACGTTATGGGTGTGAACCTTCGTGCAGGCTCTGAATTGGTCGAGAGCAGGTATTTGTGGCTTGTTCATCTACATAGAATTAGTAGTGCCTCTCCGAATCGGGCCTGTTCACATTCAGTAAGTACTTACTGTCTGACCACTTCGGAGCAGTGATGTTAGGCGATCAGGAAGGGTGATCGAGTAGTCACAACTCAGTTTAAGTGGGATAAAATACATCACACGTAAAGTATATCATCAGCCAGCAGCACCCTAGCCTGCAGTGCGGTATCCAGGATGGGAGGAAGTGCTGTGTCCGAGTGCGTTTCACCCCTTGGTCAGTGGCTCTGTGGCAGGCCACCTAGTCCCAGGAGGACTGCTCTGACTGACCTGGAGAGGCATGGCCATGGGGACAGATGACAATTGTCTTCTGCCTGTCGTGACACAGTGACTCAGGACCTCCTACAGGAGTGATTCTGAGTGAGCCACTGAGTTGCTGTGGCTTCTGCGACATCTTTGGGTTCAGTCCCTCCCTGGTTATCTGCCTGGCAAACAGGGCAGGGACCATCCATGAATTTTGTTCATTCATTCATTCATTCATTTATTTCACATGCGATTTGAACTTACCCTCTTTTATTATCTAAAAAAGAAAAACAGGATTCAAAAGCCATATTACTCTAATTTTATTTTAAATTATATGTACTCATTTTTAAAGACTGGAGTGAAAGACCATGCTATTAATATAATTTTCCCCCAAAATATTCTATAGTTAACACGTAGTAGTTTAGGAGTGAAA
>PVKM010003682.1:0-56179 GCA_004027735.1 Carollia perspicillata | reverse complement strand
TCATCTTTTAGAATTATTAATGATATGAGCATATGTTCAAAATACATATCAATACCTGCAAAAGTTGCAAAATCAGATCATGGAATGATTCTGGTTCCCTAAAATGTGGCGTTTGCATGTTTGTTTTAAAAAATGGGAAGATACACAACAAAATGTTAACAGTGATAACTTCTGGATGGTTGGATTATAGGTAATTTTTTCCCCTCAGAATTTTCTGATTTTTTCAAACTTTCTACCATAAATATATATTGTATTTGTAAGGAAAATGACACTGAAATAAATGGAAAGACATAAAGCAGTATTGAAGTGAACGTCCTTTAGTTTATTACCCATCCAACTTAAGATTCAAAAGTCCAAAAGATGTGGAGTGATGCCCCAGAAATATCCAATGGACTCCAAAAGAACACAGAAAGGAACAGGTGACCTCCTCCCGAGCCACTGTCAGAATCTCCTGAGTACTTTTAAAATAGCAAATATAAATTCATTGCTGTGGACCTCAGCCCATCTGACTATATCAGAATCTCTGAGGATGTGGAATTCGGGTACCTGTACCCTGCTTCTGGGAAGCTTGATTCCTATATATGTGCTTTTAAATAATCTGTGAAGATCATGAAAGCTAGGGAAACAGTCTCCCAATGAGAGCAAATAGAAACCAACCTTCCTTGACCTGCCTCCACAAATCATGAATCCACCACACTGGAGAAGAGATACCCTCCTGTGCCAAAAGTTTCCCAGAGTTGCTCTGGAGACCCCAAGTTTCTGCACTTCAAAAAGGACCCAAATGCTGTGTGACCTGTTACCCTGAGCTGTATCTCGGGCCTACATGCGAGCCAAGTTTAGTAAACTTAATGTTATCACTTGTCAAGTTTTTCAACCTTTGAAAAAGTACTCAACACCAGGATTAATATACAGTTTAGTATCCAAGCGGTTAGCCAGCTCTGAACTCATATCATCCCACAATGATGCCGATGCGCACCTGAGGGCGCCGCGGGCACGAGGGCGCCGCAGCCTTTGGTCTGCATTAGACATGTGGGAGTGAGTGCAAAGACAGATCCATCTTTGAGTGTTGTTGGAGTGATAGATAATCTATGCCATACCTGAAAATACGTCTCATGGATTTCCATGTAACAGAAAACTTATTAATTTCATTTTTTAAATCCCCATTCATCATTTCTAGCAAGTCAACAGCCCCTCTCCCAAGACCTTCCTTTCATTGTCAAGGCAGCTGATACCGCATTCTGGAGGCCCTGGAGAGCAAAATTTCTTAGAACTCTGTTGCCACCTCACACACCCAGTCTTTGCGGAATGTGAGGAGAGAAATAAACGCACTCTGGAGATGTCACAAGAAAGGTATCTGCCTCAAAATCCATGTGAAGACATGTAAAGCAGCACCCTTAAGGGTACAAAATAATTTTTTAATAAAGAGCAAAAAATTTCAAGGACTATTCCTCTTTCCAGACCATTTCTTTGAGGGGAGAGGGAAGGAGGCAGGAGGGAAAGGAGAGAGAGGATGGGAGGGGATAGGAGGGGAAGGGAAGGGAGAAAAGGGGAGAAGCAAAAACCAAACCTTATTTTTGGACGGAAACTAGATAAAGGAAGTATTACCCCATCAGCATCAATTGTAAAATACAAAGTTGCCTTCGATGTATTCCAGCATAAGGAAGAGACTTCCCAAGCTCCATAAGGTCCCAGGTTCCTTGAATGTTCCAAAAATACAGTGGCTCGTTTTTAAGCCACCACGCTTAAAGCTGGAGAGTTTTAAGTTGGATATGAATTAGCTTTTCACTTTTCTAAACAAACACACACTATTAGCTTTTATAGTGTGTGTTTGTTTAGATTTCTCTTTTAGAATTTTATTCTTATCAAAGATTCCTAGATCAACTGATCTTTAAAAATCACTTTCTTTAATCATACAAGGAAACAAAATCCTAACTATACATTTGAGTATTGTACCGAATTATAACAATTTGATTTACCCTCTATTGCTTCATGCAATCACTGGTTGTATTATTAAAAAAAAAAAAAAAAACTCGCATAGCTTTTGACCACAGACTCTTATTTTCTGAAGTGACCATTACATAAATAGTAATATATACAATACTACATATTTTTCTTACAAGGGGGAAAAGAAAATTCACCTCTTTTGTCTCCCAACTAATTGGTATTTTTTATAAATTTGATTTTATTATGGCAAAAATACTCAACATAAGATCTGTCCTATAGCATTCTTTGCCTAAACTAACATACTAGGGGTTTAGATTAGAGTATATTTTCTGCCTTAAAGTAAGCTGTTACCAGCATGAACTATTGAATCGCTCATTAATATACACCGACTAGATGAAGGTGGAAAGCCACAAAGTTTTTCTTGCACAAAGGAGGCACCCATTATCCTCACTATCTCACGCCTTCATAAAGCAACAACAGATCTCCTAGAAGCATTTTCAAAAGGAGCAGGTAAATATTATTATTTACTACACTGAAGCACAATAACTGATTAAGGTAAATTTAGTGGAAACATTAAAATAATGACAGGGGAAGAAAATTTATTCTGCAGAAACACTGTGTGAACTTATTGGAAATAATCAACAGCTCAGTTTGAATTAAATGAATGTGACTGAATGTAGTTGGGGCAGGGGGGTTGAAAGAGAAAGCCTGGCATATACTCGCTGGGATCTGCAAGTTTCCCTCTGCTGCGGCTGGGAGAAAAATCTGCAAAGATGCAAACAATCCTTGGGTGTTCAGTTAGCAGTGAGTAAATTGCTGTGGGAGCTGAAGGCGGGCATACTTTAGCAGGCAATTCCTCTCTGTCTTTCATTCTGTTTGTCTGTGTTAAATTCCCCCTCTGCCCTCATCCATTCTCACATCCAGTTCCCTGCTTTGTCCATCCATCAATCCCCTCACTTTGTCAGTGCTGACTTCATCCTGGCTCTCACAATCGAGCTGCAGCCATCCTGAGGCCGCGGGGGAGCCCCCGCCTGCCACCGCCTCTCTGCCTCCCGATCTGCTGACGGAGGGCCCAGTCGGCTGCTTGTCGTTTTCTATTGCACAGGCCAGCAAAAACACTAATACTCAACCTGATTTCTATCGTCCTGCTTTTCACCTTTTCTATTGAGAGGCATGGAAGAGAGAAAGACACAAGGGGAGAGAAACACAGAAGGGGGAGAAGAGAGGAAGGGGGGCTGGTGGATAATGGAGAGAGATGTTTGCTGAATTTTCTACAACAATTTGCACACTGGTCAGGTGGAGGCTCAATCCAGCTTCCAGTACCACACATCAATAGAAATCACAGGGAGAAAATGTAGCACTAATTAAAGGCTGATAAGCTGTAGTCAAGTGCAGTTTAGGGGAAAAAACAGCAGACTACCCAGACCTGTGCAAGCCCAGCTCCACACAGATCTTTCATCACCAGCTTAGGATGGACGTTTTGCGGTGTTGTTGTTTTTTTATATTTTTACCTTCAAAATCAAATAGATAGGCTGGGAGAAAAACAGTAGATGATCGTTTTTATTCAAAAGATCATTTGCAAAACATTTCACATGTTGGGGTGGGGAGATTACTAAAGAGGAAAATAGTTACCTAGCAACAAAACTATTTTAAAACATTCTTCAGTGCATTGCCTGATTGTGTGCTCTTAATTCAAAGGTGTATAATTCTGAGCACCTGCCAAATTAATAAACTATTGCTTCCCTGAATTCTAAACTGCTCTTTTCCCCCTACACAGTGCAAACTTCACAATAAGCCTTAATCAGGATGATAACTTTTCAATGCTACACACTTCTTTAAATTTTACTCTCAGAGTGGAAACCAGAAATTCACTTGAAATATGGACAATAAAATTAGTTAGTAAAGCTATTTATACAAGTGTGTTTAGAATGACTTTTAAAAAGGAGCTCAGTGGGGTAGGTTTTTCTGTATAGGGTTCTAAAAATATTATGGTAAATAGTGGCAATTATTACTAATATTCGGGAGGTCCTGCTACCTGCAAAGCATTTTTTAGATACATTATTTGATCCTCGCTACAATTCCTTCTCCGGGGGTTTCTTTCTCCAGGGCTCGGTACCCGCTTCGGGGAACTGAGAAAGCTGAGATGCAGCATTTCAGTAACTTTCCCCAGTTCGTACCACTGGCAAGTAAGGACATCAGGATTTAAAAACAGCTGTTGGAATCTGAATCTTTGTTTAACAGATGATCACATCCTGTCACCCAGTCCTGAAGTGTCATTGTAATTCAAGAAAAAAGCCTGAAAGATCCACTGGGGTAAAAATGACAAAACCAAATCAGTTTTTCTCTCCAAAGTGTGACCACAAAATATTGAGATTGATGTTTTAATTTATCACCCCAAATTCTTACTCAGGGATATTATTCACTTCTTATTCAGTGAAACGGATTGCCTCAGCAAGCAAACCAAGAGAAATTTCCAGAAGACTCTGAGAAATGATAGTGATTTAGGAATAAACGTGATGCCTTGCAAGGCAATGACTCTGAAGAGCTAAGCACTCCCTCGGATGCTGAAGTTTGGGTGTGTTTGTTAGGAAATTAATCCCAGGATCCTGTGGCCACACCTCTTAGCACCGTAGGTTCGGGAGGCAAACTGCAAATCACCAACCCGGGCAGGTGAAACCACAACATGAAGAGAAAAGAAGAGGGCTGGAGAGCCAGAAAGACCTCCTTGCCTTCCCGTTTTCACTCCCAGCTATGGCCACACATCTAATCCAGCACCTCTGGCCACAGCTCATTTCTCTTTCCTTTTGTTCCTCGAACCTACATGCCCAGATGGGCTGCAGTAGTGACAGAAGAAACGAGGGGAAGTGAAAAAAAAGGCAGCAGCAAAAAGTCTCCTCTGTGGTGCTCCTATACACATCAGACATCTCTAATTAGACAGCAGCAAAATTTTATTAATAGGATGGACATTATAGAATGAGCTTGTTATAAATGGGCCCTGTCAGGGCCTTATTCAGCTACCAAATGAGTATTCTCAGTTCAGTGCTCTCATCTGAGGCATCACGCCTAGTGCTGGATAACAAATGATTGCTATTAACCGTATTGTTAGTAATGATGGCTGAAAACAAACAAAAACCCATAAATAACAGTCTACAGAAAAATTAACCCATAAACTTGATAGATATCCAGCTGGGAAATAATAAATGACAATTTGGGGCCTGCTGGGAGAAGCTAGTGGTTTTTGTTTTCCTCTCTGTCATTAACACATTTTCTGTGCTAAAAATTAGATTCTGATATATAATTATCAACGCTCCCAGATATTAATTCTGCTATTGCTCCCTCGGTTTCTCTTCTGGCTGAGCTATAATGTTATTCACAGATTACTCTGAGAAAACACATCAAACACTTAACAGAACAGGTCAAAGTGACAAGCAGCTTCTGCTGACAACATCAACCTGCACTGTCTTTTTTTTTAACCAGGTACACAAAACAAATTTCTCATATTAATTAACTAGGGTTCCCTTCCAGCCACAACAGGCCTGTGCAGTGTGATGTGAGCTAAGCAAATCTCCTACTTCTCTAATGAAGGCGGCCAAGGGAAGCGAGCAGTGACAAAATTATCCTGCATTTATGACATTCAAATCCACATTCATTAATGTCTTTCATGAAGGAAACAGGTTCAAAACAACTTTCTAACTGCAGAGCAACTCTCACCTTGAGCCCCTTCCTCTCAAGGGGCTGAGTGGAAGGGCAAGGACATATGCACATAATTAAGCACATGAGATAAGCAAGAGCCCTTCCCCAAAAGGAGTCTGAATTTTACCACAGAACCAAATCAGCAGTGTCACTGAGGAGGACTGTAACTTCCCAAATGCCATGACTTCCACACAGTTAATTGACCTTGACTGGGATACAATCTCACCCGTCAATGGCTTATACTCGTCGGGGACCACCAAGAGAAGTGAAATTCATCAAGCTCCTCCGTGGACTGACCCATATCCCATACACAGACAAACACACACACACGTGCACACACTCATGCCATACTCTTCTGCACATATGTAAAGTCTTTTTTAATATATGTTATTGATGACGCTATTACAGTTGTCCCATTTCCCCCCTTCACTCCCCTCCATCCTGCACATCCCCTCCCACCCACATTCCCTCCCCGCTTTAGTTCATGTCCATGGGTCATACATACAAGTTATTTTTAAAGGGATTTATCTAAGAAAAAGAAGATTAAAAAATATGAACAGTAAGATGAGAGTAAACTCACAATTATTAACAACCACACCTAAAACACATATGTAGAGTCTTCATCACCAATATTAGCATTATCAATTCAATCTACTCTACGAATTTCTTCAACTGCTATCTGAACATTTAATTTCAAAGAAAATTAACAGACGAAAACTTTTTTTAACCAACAAGATTCAGGCACCCGATTCAGAGAAGGCAAATTGTTGTTATGTTTGGTTAAAACTAAGATGATGAAATTTGGCAATACAAATAAGTGAATAAATAAGCAGGTATGTGATCCATTTCCCGAGCCTGTCTGTCTGCCAGAGAAAAAGAGGCAGCAACTTCCTGTCCCTAAGCAAATACCTCAAATACAAGCTCTTCACTAGTTATGGGAATTAAGCAGGAAAATTCCTTAAAATTAGCCCATATGGCCAAGCCTCAAACACAGACACAAAAGAGTGTGAGGGGAGCAAGAGGCAGAGAATAGGAAGCCTGGGTGAGAATAAAGAGTGCTGAGCTCCTGCTATGTGAAAAGCAGAAAGAAAAAAAATGGAGGCTTCTGACCACCAATTTAGGAAACCTTGCTAATTCCAAACAGTTGTGGGATGCTCCCTTTTTCATTTCAAGCTCCGTCACGGACTGGGGCTGGACAGCCATGTCAATAACGTTTTTGAGAGGGGGGATTTTTTTAAAATAAGCAAATGACTCCCATCTCCATGCCTTGTTTTTAACCCCCACGCTTCATCCCCATGAACACCTTGCCTCGATGACAACAGCCTAAACTGCAAATCCCTCACCTCCCATGCACTCCATTTTCTCAGTATCTGGCATTGCGATATTAAATAACTATAAAACTAGAAAGCCAAAATAACTAAATCACCTGGCAGCCAATTTCTGAGAGTTAAACCACAAACCCGGAAAATGGTGGAGTGTGTTGAAATAATGTAAAGGAAACCCATAAATTCAAACTTTATGTTCTGTAAAGAACAAATATGAAAAAGGCATCAAAATAATGAAAGATTGTTTATGTATTCTGGCATGAAATGGGAATGTGTTATGAGAGAGAGCGCAGTGGTGGAGACGGATCGACGCAGCTGACAGTGTGGTATTCATCCTGCACCGCGGAGCAGACGTCCCGCTAGTGGCAGGAGACAGCGCAATAAATCAAGGGCTCTCGAAGCTGTACCTACAGCTTATTACATCCAAGATGACAAATAAATAATAATCCCTGTCAGAGCGGCCCTTTGCTCAAGGATTGAGCCTGAAACCTTTGGCTCATCACTCCTCATCTTAAGTGAAAACACTAGAACTAGGGAATTGGAGGCCACGGTTTGCTAAGCTCATGAAACACAAAACAAGTGGGACCTGGGAACTAGGACTGAGCAAGAAAGGTCAAGAAGGAAGGAAGGATAAACATTCAAATAATCTGGACCAAGAGGGCCCAAAGGCAGTGGAATGAATGCAGGTTAACATGTCCTAATCACCAGGGGTGGAAAAAAAGCCTGACACTTATTTCTTGTCCCTATCCCTAACGGAGAGAAACATCAGGCTTTGGTTTAAACAATGTATAGGCAGGCAAAGAGGCTGGGCATAGAGATACTGGGAGCCAAACACCAGTGGCTGCCACCCTCCCAAGCCCTCACTACCCTGTCTACCCTCCTCCTGCCTTATGTAAGAATCACGGAGGATGGTGGAAAACCATTCTCCCCCATGTAGTAATTCCAGCTCTCTCACAGCCTCAAGAGAGACGAGACAGTGCTGACCAGGGCTAAGGCACGGGGAAGGCTAAGTCACACAGCCACCCATGTGTTTCCCTGCTTGGTGACTTCAACATCTCCTCTCAGGTATGTCTCTCACTGGCTCTTTAATGTAGAGATGATAGAGAACACGGCTTCTGAATATACTGGGCATTCATGGGCATTATGACCTTGAACTTGTCCCCTAAACTGGAGCATCCCCAGGTTCCTACTGTTCCTGACTGGTTTGGCGGAGGGTTTCTCTAAGGGCCCTGAACAGTTCTTCCCGAACATCCCTCTGTCTGGGTGGGCTCTCCATTACAGCAGTCCCCAGCTGGGCTTTCCAAGTGAGTCCATCTCTTCTCCCTGTCTGATACATCGCCCATTCCTTTGCCTCAGTGCCTTCAGGGAAGTACAGATAGGGCCAAAAGGGTTTAGACTCCAGCTCCCCAGGTCCCCTGCACACACCGACCCCCATCCTAACAACCCCTGAATATCCCACCAGCTACCATTCAGCCAACCCACTATAATCCCCACCACACTGAGGTATTAAACCATCCTATGCTCATCTTAGGGTATAGTAGGTTCCCCACCAAGGCCTCACTTAACCACACCTCTTTACACAAAGGGTGCATAGCAGAGTGGAGCAAGCACCTGCTGTGGTGAGGTAAACCTGAGTTCAAATTCTGAACTCCACAGAAGTTGGATGACTTCAGGTAGGTCACTTAACATTGCTGAGTCTCATTTTCCTCCTCTGCGAAAAAGACCTAGTACTACTAATTCTTAATCCACAAGATTATTTTGAGACTAACTGAGATCACATGTTTAACATTTCCTGGCATACCCGAAACACCCAAAAGATGCCAGTCCCCATTCTAGTTTGCCTTTTCCTCATTTCCTATCATCCACTGAAGCAGAATAAATGGTATCATCCACATGACTCTAGATCTTCATGAGTCTTCAAAATATCAAAAAGTCTCCATAGAAACATAAGCTTCTTAGAAAATAATTCGAGCCTAGAGAAACTACACAGTCCAGAACTTGGAAGAAACTCATCTAAGGCTTTTAAGAGGTTTGGAGCTATAAGTAGGTAAGTGATTCAATACAGTGGGATCACCTCAACCCAATAATTCTATGCCTGGAACTCTATCCATGAAAAAATAATTCAAAATATGGAAAATTCATATGCATAAAGATATACATTATGCAATTATTATGGTAAAAAAATAATGAACAAACTAAATAGTCCATACTAGGGTTTACAAATATGTTTAAAATTAGTTCTAATATGGAATGTTTATTTGAAGGAATAAGTATACAGTATTCAAAATGATGGTTATAAAAACAATGAAGCAACAGGGCCAAATGTATATTATGTAACATGAAAAATGCTCACACCTGTACCTCTTGCAAAGTAGTCCCAGGCCCAGCACTAGCAGCAGCCAGCATAGATCCAGTTTGGCTTCGCCTGGGAATCTCCAAGCCCAGCACAAGTAGCAGCCATCTCAGACCACTTTATAGCTCACGCAGGGTGACCCTTGGAAGACACAGGTGGGTGCTGACCTTGGCCTGCACCACCCAGGAAATCCCAGAACCTGCACACCCCATGGACAAGTACAGACCACATCAGAGTACCACCACCCTGCCTCCATACAGGTGATCCTCCATGGAGGGCAGAGGTTGGAGGTGAGCAGTCACAGCCAGTCCTTGTAGCTGACTGGCTTGGGTAAATCCCTTCCATTGATCTGCCAAGAGCAATCAAGCCTCAACTACAGAGGAGGGTGTACTCAGCTCACACAAAGGGCATACCTCGAGCACCCAGCTTGGGTGATAGGGGAGGCTAAGCCACTTGACCTTACGGGACGCCTACTACATTAGGCCATGCTACCAAGACACAGAGTCATAGCAGCTCTACTTAATACACAGAAACAAACACAGAGAGGCTGCCAAAATGAACAGACAAAGAAACATGGCCCAATTGAAAGAACAGATCAAAACTCCAGAAAAAAAAAGAACTAAACAAAAGGGAGCAATCTATCAGATGCAGAGTTTAAAACATGGGTTATCAGGATGCTCAAGGAACTTAGTGAGGAACTCAACAGCATAAAAAAGATCCAATCAGAAATGAAGAATACACTAATTGAAATAAAGAACAATTTACAGGGAAACAACAGTAGAGTGGATGAAGCCGAGAATCAAATCAATGATGTGGAACATAAGGAAGCAAAAAACAACCAACCAGAACAAGAAGAAGAAAAAAGAATCCAAAAAAAAATGAGGATAGTGTAAGCAGCCTGTGCAAAATCTTCAAGAGGTCCAACATTCACATCACAGGGGTGGCCACAAGGAGAAGAAACAGAGCAAGACATTGGAAATCTATTTGAAAAATAATGAAAGAAAACGTCCCTAATTTGGGGAAGGAAATAGACATACAAGTACAGGCAGCACACACAGTCCCAACAAGATTATGAAATGAGGCCCACCCCAAGATACATCATAATTAAAATGCCAAAGATTAAAGACAGAAAATCTTAAGTGCATAAAAAGAAAAAAAATTGTTGGTTACCTATAGAGGTGCCCCCATAAGACTGTCAGCTGATTTCTCAAAAGAAAGTTTGCAGGCTAGAAGGGATTGGCAAGAAATATCAAAGTGATGAAAAGCAGAGACCTACAGCGAAGATTGTTCCACCCGGCTAAGATATCATTTAGAATCAAAGGGCAGATAAAGAGCTTTCCAGACAAGAAAAAACTAAAGGAGGTTATCTTCACCAAACCATTATTATATGAAATGTTAAGGGGAATTATTTAAGGAAAAGAAGATGATCAAAACTATGAACAATGAAATGGCAGTAAATACAAATCTATCAACAATTGAATCTAAAAAGAAACTAAGCAAACAAGATGAATGGAGACAGAATCATGGATACAAAGAGTGTTTTCATGGTTGCCAGAAGGGAGGGGTATGTGGGGGAATGGGTGAAGAGGTGAGGGGATTAAGAAGTACAAATAGATAATTACAGAATAGCCATAGGGATGTAAAATACAGAATAGGGAAAGAAGTAGCCGAAGAACTTACACACATGACCCATGGACATGAACAATGGTGTGGAGATGGCCTCAGGAGATGGGGGTACTGGGTGAAAGGGGACAAATGAGTCAAAATCAAGACAACTGCAATAGCATAATCAGTAAAACATAATTTAAAAATAAGTAAAATAATGATATCCTTAGAAAAAAAGAAAAAGAAAAAGAAAAATGCTGACACAAAATTGACCCTGGCTCTTACTTTGACTGTGCAGCACTATGCCTCTGGAAAAAGACAAAGAATACACACAAATAATAATAGTACTAGTATGACATAATTCTAAACAATTGTTTTTATTGTTTCATTTTTCCAAACTTTCTATGATTGTATTTCACAACACATTTATTTAAGGAACAATCTTAAAAATTCGAAAGTAAAGGAGTTAAATGAATTAAAAATTGGAAATGTGAGGATAAACCTTCAAGCTACCAAGATTTGTGGGCTCCCACTGCTTCTTATCATCCAAGACACCACTGTGGGACCTTTTGTGAGACAGTGGGCAAAAGTGGAATAAGGGCCTATTTGGAATGTGCTTCTGCACCACCCCATCCTCCTTTTCTGGTCATCCCTCACACGCCCTCACAGCCAGTACTGTACCAGGAGTACAGTACTGATGGCTTCCAGCCTTGCAGCCAACGTCACTCAGCCCCTTGCCCCGTAGTCTTAGCTAACCCACTTCTAATGAGAATACTCCATTTTTCAGAGTCTAAAAGTTTGAAATTCCTCCTGTAGCCCTTTATGAGATCTTGCTTGCTACCACCCATTTAATGTTCAAAAAAAACATTTCAAAAGAAAGCTATTGAAGGTAGTTGGAAACTGGTCAAGGAAGTACGATGAAAACATAGAGAAAACATTGTTCTGTCACCATCCCAAGTTCTGAGTTCCCTTCTTATCCAGAGGAGACTCCCAATCTTCGGGTGTGCCTCCTTTCAGTATCTCATTCCCTGAGCTTCACGGGGGGAAGTCTCACTTTGAAAATGAATACTGCAATGTTCTTTATAAACATTCCAACACAAATAACTTGCTGACATTTTATAGATTGGGATTTTGTGACCAGAAAACAGATAGGAAGCCTGTCATTTCATAAAAAACAAGGAAAAGGGAAAATAACACTGGGTGTCTTGCTCTGTGCTAAGAGCTTCAGTGGGTACTTGAACTCATTCAGCAGCAGCAAGGTCAAATTCATGAGCTGGCCAGACCTTTGCCGGCCCTCAGTGGTTCTCCTTCCATCATCCAGGTCACCGTATTCTCTTTAGGGTTCATATTTATGCCATTTTAGTGACAGGAATCCTTGACTTGCGGCTGTTTGAATTTAAGGTCCTAATTTGTTCTCCTTGTATATTCCCCTTTCTCTCTCCTCTCTCACTGCTCCTTTGGAGGCACACCTCGTCCAATAAACCAGCTCACAGTTTACAGAAGGGAAAGTGAAGCCCAGAAAGGTAAGGAACTTGTCCATGACACTGAGCTCCTGTTGGGGCTCGAAGTGGTGCTCAGGCTGCTGGTGCTTCCACTGTGCCATGCTGGTTCCAATGACTGGTTTCCACGCAGCAGAAAGGAAAAGGTAACACCTACACATTATTTTCTTTGAAAGTGGGAGAAGTGGTCCTATGTGGCCCGTCTGACACCAAGACTCTCTCCTGAAAAAGAACTAGCTCCCTAAACTGAGGTTCAGCCCAAAGTCAGCAAATGGTCACCAGGGACCTTTGTGGGGGAGGGGAGGGGCATCACTGCACCATGGCAAATTCTTAAAGCACGCCACTGCCCAAAACTAATTTTTAAAATACATCATTTGAGATACGTTTGAGTTTGCTGTCTTAAAATGGGTTAACTTAACAAAAGATATGTGTAAGAAATAATAATGCAATCATTTAACACAATATCACTGTTTAAAGTTTTTTTAAAATATAAACATGGCAATTCTGCTAATATATATTATATACATTTACAACAATGCAAGAAAGCTGAAAGGTAGTTATTGTTGAACTGAAAAATCCCAGAATCCCACTAAGAAAATAATGTGAGACAATAACGCATATTTCAGGTACCCACTATAACTGACTTAAATTATTATGGATGTACTTCATACTTAATTACCTTTCTAAAATATGCTGGGGTATTTGTCATAAACTCTGCAGAGTCTGCTGTACCTCTACTAAATACTGCTCTGAAATGCAAACCCTTTGCTAATGTTTTTATTTGAATAACTTATTACCCAATATAGCAAGCATCAACACATTTTATAGAACCCGAACTTGGCTCTCGGAAATTCCTCCTACCCTAATGCCAGTCACTGTTGGGAGCATTTAGTTATAAATTGTCTTTCAATAAAAGTAAAAGCTCCCAAAACAACAAAATGAAAAGACACAGCAGCTTAAATCAAGGGAAGTCAATTTCCACATGCCGATCCTAAATATTTCATGGCCCTATTTTATTCTGACATTTGTAGATGACTAAAGTGTTACAAAGGAAATAAAATGCTGATTAAAGAGTTCACTGTCATAAAGGTTACTGAATTGTAAATGGCCCTTTCCATCTTCCTGTTAATAGGTACCCAGCTGTAAACATCATGAAGGATGTGACGGGAGGGCGGCTTCCCTCCTTGAGGAGCTGTATATACATTAATCACTGAATCACCAAGCCATGCTTAATTGCAAGCTGTATATCACACAAATCCATGGTAAGTAGAAGGAAACTCATTATTGCTGCTTCATAACTACTGGGTACTTCTCATTTTAACCTCCTCACACCTGGGACACTTTGTTGCTTTACAACAGGAATGCAGAAAAGGTATTACACCACTAATTACAGCCCACACTGGCACCTCCATCTCAGCTGCCAGCAAGAGAAAACGGAACTCTCTCAGCTCGGCAGCCATCCTAGGCTTCTGCCTCACTGCTGCTAAGTCAGTTTTTGTACGTGGCTTCCCACCCCCACCGCAGCCCCCTCCTCCCCATTCCCTTCCGGGGACAACATGTTTAAATCCATTACTCCTTGAGAGTTTACAGAACTGTTTAAATGATAAAGAAAAAACTGCAGTATATTTTGCTTTGACAAAATTATTGATTTAAATCCCATACAATAGCACAATACTATTTAAAGGTCAACCCAAGAAAAATGAGTTTACACCCCAACAGAGCCAAGCTTATCTGTCATGAAAGTGTAATGATGTGTTTATTCCCTCACTAGAGTGTATATATTTTTCAGGAAGAGATAACAGTCTACTTGCAGGTGAAATCTGCTCTTAAATGGGAATTTCAGGAGATATTTACATTTCAGATGGTGGGGCTGATATCTAAAGCCCTGAGACCCATTTCTGTGCTTACTAGTCAGATGAGTATTTATCTTCATCGCCTAAAAATTATTCATCTCATTCCCAGGTCAAAAATGAGACATACACTTGAAAACTATAACCACAACTCATACGGGAATCTTTAAGAAGCCTAAGGCTGCAGCAAACAATGAAGAGGTTGCTATGATAACTGCCTCTCCTGCATTTTTGTTTCTCATCTGCATTTTAAAAATATGGCAATAAAATGTTCTAAACTGATTATTTCTAGAACTATGTCATTAATGAATCTACATATTTGTCTTTTCTTTTTCTTTTCAAAAAGCCACATGAAGAGGTATGATCTACCCCACTACCTCCACCAACGCCTTTGCCCAGTTGGCCTCTACAGGTCCTCAGACATGGGCCTCACTGGGCTGGGGTGAAGGGAATGAGGTGTTAATACCCTGCATCCGGGTCACCATACCTAACAACCTTGGCCCACTGCCTCTCTGTTGAGCTCAGTTCAACCAATACTTATGGGATGTCAGGTACTACACTAACTGTGGGGGTATGGAATAACACAGTGCCACCTCTTTTGAAAGCTTCATCCATTCATCTGGCAAATATGTACCGAGCATCATCATGTGCCTAGTACTGTGCAGTGGCCACCCAGAGATGATGGTCTTATAGGGCCTACAGACACTGAATACATTATTATAAGTGAAATAACCATCCCAAAAGTGGACATTTAGGATGCTAGGGGAGCATAGAGCAAGGGAAGCAAAACCAGTCAATGGAGTTCAAGAAAGGCCTTACTTAGGAAGTGACATTTAAACTGAGACTTGAAGAACACAAAGGTGTTAGCTGGATGAAACAGGAGGGTGCAGGGGGTGAAGGCAGTGGGAGGAGCATGTGCAAGGAAGGACCCAGAGATCAGACAGTCTTCCGCAGCAAACAGAGTAGCATGGGACCTGGCCAAAGGGTACGAGGGAAGGAAAGAAGAAAGTGCTGCCCACAGTGGCAAGGGCTGTGAACCTAAAGAGGACTACTGGAAGGTCTCAAGCCTGGGAGGGGCGTGACCTGGGGCAGTATGGAAAATGGACCAGAAGTGAGGCAGGATTACTGCTGGAATTCCCCCCACTGAAGGTCATTAGAGCGGCAGGTCTAGGTAACAAAGGGGCCAATGCCACAGTTCAGCGAACAACACAGAAACCCCCTACTCTTTCACCACTGGTACACAAGAAGTACATTCTTAAGATGTGTTGTATCCTTTATTCTTGTGTTTGAAAGACTGAGATGACTGGGCCTATGATTTGACTAGTAGGGTCTGTTCCCCTTTTCACAGGCACAGTTTGGCTGGTCTGGGGATTCAAACAGCTCAGAAATCTCCTCATTATCTCCTTCAGCACCCACCACCCCACTGGCTATGTTCCTGCTCTCATTAGCTCTATCAGAAGATGAGCTGGAAGAGACAGCACTAGCAAATCTAGATAATTTATTGCAAACAGCTGAAGTAAAAGCCACTTTTCTGCCTTTGGTTAGAAAGAAAAGTGAAGTGACTCGCTAAAATTAGGCCAGAGGGTTGTTGAAATTTAATTTATCCAGATGTCTGTTCCCCAGAATCACGGGTGTTGGATCCTCCGTTGTCTAAAAATTAGTTAGTATACAATTTTATTTCTTCCAACACTTCTCATGGGGAAGAGGAGTTGATGTTCACGAATCTTCTATGGTTCTATCATTGGCAGATACTCATAGCCTCTCACATTTAGGCGAAAGCCTAGAGCTACCTACCTTGTCAGGTGAACTATGGGCAAGCTGATCACAGTCCCATGGCCCAGCCCAGCACCACTGCCTCCGCATCCCCTTTCCAACTCCAACACCACCATCGCAGGTCAACCCTGTCACACCCAGTGCAGGAACCTTCTGTCTTCTCAGGTAACCCTTGCATTGCACCCCCTGGCTCTTCCTCCTCATCCCAATGCTGAGGACCTGTCAGCCTGATGTGATCACTGCTGAGTCTCGCTTGTAACATTCACAGGTTCCTAAAGGGTACCCTTCAGGAAATTGTGAAATGGATATTTCTAACAAGCATGCTTCTTCACAGGGTGATGGCAAAGTGGAAAGATCATCTGTTCTGGAACTAAGTACCTCTGGGTCCACAGCTAAGCCCCACCAACACCCATGCTTCCCAGGCCTACAGCTTAAACTAGGATTCTCCATTTCTTCATCATCCATCCACACTTTCATTCATTCATTCGATAAGTAGTTATTGGATGCCTACCATGTCCCATGAGTTTTCACATTTACCTCATTTCGTCATCACGATAATCCCTTAGAGAAAATTCTTTAAATTCTTTTGATCATGCATCTCAATATGTTAACTATTTATAAAGTACACATACTTACCATTGGACCAATGCATTCATAAAATAAACAAAATAGGCACTTTAAGTGTTGGAAGGAATATATAAAGACTTTAAATGTAATTCTACTCATTAATAATGTCAAATTCTCTTGAGCTCAACAAAAAACATAGATATTATATTTTATATAATATATATTAATACTTTTTCATTACAGAGATGTCATATTTTTATATCTCATTATGCTTTTAATTACTGGCTCAACACTTTGTGAAAAGTCAACTTAAAAGTATAGTTCTAGTTTCAGTTTATGTTACCCTTGATTTTGATAATTGAATCATAGTCTTAAAAGTTATTTAATACACACTAGCTTCTTTTGGCATAAAAGAAAATTTATTCTGTCACAGTTCTGAGTGCCAGGAGTACCACTGGGCCAAAATCAAGGAGTCAGCAGGGCCACAAACCCTCCACAGGCACTAGAGGGGAATCTGTTCCTTACCTGTTCAAGCCTCCACGGTTGCTGGCATCCCTTGGCTTGTGACCACATCACTGCAATCTCTGCCTCTCTGATCACCACTACGTTTTCCTCTCATGTCTGCATCAGATCTCCCTCTCATAAAGACACAGGAGATTGCATTTGGGGACTACCCAGATAATCTAGGATAATCTCACCATCTCAAAATCCTCAATTTAGTCATATCTGCACAGACCCTTTCTCAAGTCCTCACAGCAGGGTATTAGGAAAGTTTTCAATCAGCAATAGTTGTGCCTCAGATAAACCTCATTGGCTATGATACTATCACTGCACAAAGCTGCAAAGACCCTTTTTCAATATCCACAGGTTCCAGAGATTAGGACCTCATACCTCTGGGCGGCCATTATTCAGTACCATAGTGCATAGTAAAAGAAACTGATCACTGGCTGAGTTTATTAAATCATGGTACACTTTTTCAATCTCATTAACCAGTCATGCTCAGATTGCTGTTTAAATTCAGTGGGTAAATTTCCACAGTCCTTAATGTCAATTATCCAGAACATGCAGCAATTTCATATTTTTCACAAATGAATTCAAAACCTACTAAAACTCCTTCTTTAAAAAAAAGATTTTATTTACTTATTAGAGAAATATGAAGGGAGGGAGAAAGAGAAACATCAACCAGTTGCCTCTCACACGCCCCTAACCGGGACCTGGCCTGCAGTCCAGGCACGTGTCCTGATTGGAAATTAATCCAGCAACTTTTCAGTTCACAGACCAGCACTCAACCCACTGAACAACACCAACCACAGCTAAAATTCCTTCCCAAGAATACTTCTTAAATGGTTAGAAAATTCCTTTTCTGAATTTGTATAGTATTTAGAGATGAGCATTTTTATAGATGCTACACCTAGACAGCTTTTAGCAATGAGCTCACGTGATGATGGAAACCTTTCCAAACATCTGCTCTTAAAATGTTCTCTCCATAGTGTAAGTCCCTTTCAGAAAGCATGTTCTCACCTGGCAGGCATTAGGAGTGAAAACAATTAAGCAAGCTTGAGTTTTTGTGAAAGAAAAATGGGAGACACATAATTATAATTAAAAAAAAAAAAAAAAAAACCTCTCGAGTTCTTTACCGTGACATAATCAAGGAATCTCTGTTGGAACCAAAGATTTTTTATTCAATCCCCAACTGATAATTAAGCATAACATAAAGGTTCTGATATTTGAGTATTTTTTAAAAATAAAGTTAACCCATCACTGACATCTTGTAGCCAGAGACTAATTAAACTTGCAAAATGCTGAAGCCAAAAAAGAGGGTAAGGCGGCAGGCACTGTGACCTGCTCCAAGAGAGAACTCCCAGGTGGCCTCTGGGAGAGGCCCCCCCACTGTGTGTGGCACATGCTAATGTGGTAGACACCTGCACCAAGTGAGGGCACCAGGACAGTCCGAATATTAAATATTGATCTAGTTTATTCCTTTCCCGGTTGTAGATTATAAAAATCGGGAAAAGAATTCTAACACCGTCTTCCAGAGTGCCAGTGGTTCTCATGATATATTCGCTGGGCTCCAGCTCCTCACTCTAAGGACCATTGCCTCTGGGTTAAGGGTGAGTGAGTGTCTCACACCGACGGGGGAAATGACGCTGAGAGAGGCTGAGGGAGGTGCCCCAACAGCACAGAGAGCAGGTGTCAGAGCCAGCATTTGAATTCAATCTTCTGATTCCATGGCTGAATCTCACTCTACGGCTCTCTAAGTCCTCCCCTCACCGATGGGAAAGGGGAGGAAGGAGGATCAGCAGAGTGGCTCAAACTCCAGTGCTGAGTCCAGGCTGCCTGGATTCGACCATGGTTCTATCGCATCCCAGCCATGGGACCTCAGGTACATTAGACCTTCCACTTCAGTCTCCTCATTTTCAAAACGCAAATAGCAAGAGTATCCAGGAGGGCAATGGTAGAGATTAAATGAATTAATTCATGTAAAGTACTTAAGACAACAAGGAATACATAATAAGCACAAGTAAGAAGTCAGACATTAGTCATGTAACAATGCCTATTTGGTAAGGTTTTCTACAGAGCATGAGAAATACACACACATATGTGTATACACACACATACGCATGATATACAGAGAGAACGGGGGTTGCACATGCACCTGGAATATAATTGATGCCCAGTGAGCTTTTACTGAGCTTTTATTAGAGCTTTTATTTTTAATTGTGAATAGATTATGAGAGTCACACAAAAGTCATAAAGCTGACAGGCCCTCCACACAAGCGAGAAAGCACCTTTCGGAGGCCCTGCAGGCACGCCACCCATTGCCACACCTTTCACATGGTTTAGCCCCATACAAACCCAATCCCACAATTCCAGGCTGTGAGTGCTAACACATGCCTGCTGATAAATGCTCACGCCCATAATTCCAACCACAGGAAAACAATTAATACTCTTCTAACAAGAAGGTCTAACCTGAGTCTATTATGAAGATCATTTGAAAAGTATAATCCCTTCTCTGTTAACCAGTAGATTATAAGGTTTTCTGCCCTTGTCTAAAAACCTGAGTCAATGTCCCTGCCCTCGATATCTGAAACGAAAACTTGAATTTGTTTAAGAAAGTGAACCAGAAGACCGACATGTCAACCAAAACTTTGTCTTTTGATTCTGCTGAGTCACAACAAAACAGAACAACATACCGTTGTCCAAACCTAATCATATTTCCCTCACCTTCTCAAAAGCAGGGGAGGAGTATATATTACGAACAAATAAATCAATAAACATTTCACTCTGTGGAGTTCCTCCAGATCTCACCTCCTTATACTGACTCTGCTGGACATCCCATCATTGTCTCAACATCACCCTAAATACTCTGCGTCACGTTGGTGGAATTTGAAACATGCATTCAAATTCTAGTACTTCAAGTAAAAATCAAGTAAAACTGTATTCATAGTCAAATACCATCTGCAGGAAAACGATACAATGGTGGCCAAGGAGGCTGGAAGGAGTAAGCCGAGAAGCTAGGCACGTCCACCACACCTGAGCAAAGCAAAAACTGTCAAATGAAGGACTGATGTCAACAGAGAGGAAGTTGGGACTTTCATGAGTCCTGTATGGACTCAGGATTCCATACAGGATTCACAGCAGTCTGCACAAAAACTTGAAGCTCCCAAGATTACAGGTGAAGGAGACAGAAGAAAGCAGGTTGGATTCAAGACTAGAAACCTGGGTTTCCATCCCTATTGTGCTCCTTTCCAGGGCTGTAATCTTGGAAAAGTTATTTGCCCTCTCTGGACCTCTTTTCCTCCTCTATAAAAGTGAGAAAGTTGAACTACCTCATTTTTTCCCAGAAATTTTTGACTCAATTTTTCTAGACCTCTTCAGCCATCACCAAGCTGTGTGCCATTACAGCTAATGACACTTTTCTTATGTTCAAAGAAGGTTTTTAATAGATACCTGTTGTGTATATCCAATCAACACTTTTAAAATTGTTTACTAAACATGTCCAGTTCTACCTACTTTGGCTCACAAGGTAAGAATGGGGCCCTTGTGACAATGAGCTGCGGTCTATCTTCTTGCCAACAATGTAAGACCCTTCAGAGCTCTGTCTCTCTTTGGCTCAGTGTCCAGGGGAGTTCAAGATGTCAACTGCTCTGCAATATTGAGTCCCTGTGTGACTAAAATGATCACAGCCCCTCTGTCAACCTACAGTGTACAAGAATCATAGCAAGAAATACATCTGCATTCTTTTATACCTCGTAGATTCTAGAGTTACTTGTTACAGCACCATAACTTAGCCAGACCTGATTAATATAACGGGCAGTCTGAAATTAAAATTACTGTTATTCTTACTTAATCGTACAGTACTTACTACCTGTAATAAACAATCTCATGTTTTTATAACTATTTGTATTTCTCCATGTAAAGCAGGTACCATACACCTGGAGTTAATGACTCACTTTTCTAGGTATATGTCTACTACTCCAACTTCTCAAGGGGTCTCCTGCAAAGAACAACAACCATCTCCAGTAACAATAAAAAAAGGTAAGAATGCAGATGTCACACTTTAGTTTAATGAGTAATTCTCTGATAAGGCAGACTCTTAAGGAAAAAAAATAACCAGGCCATAGAGAGACATGGCAAAATGTTTTAAAAAACAAACTATGGTTATAGATAATATAATACTGCAGGTTAAGGTAGAGAGAGTTTGCCCACCAAAATCAGATGAAGAGGAGACAGGCCACCTCCTACTTTGGCTCTGAATGTGAATTACAAAAGGCTTCAGGTCAGTTAACAAGAACTACTGAAGAGAAGAGGAGAGGGCACAGCTATAAAGGATGAGTTCGTGAGGACCTTGTTAGAAGGGAAAGGGGGAAGAAAAGAACGAAGAGATACAAGCATCAAGATTAAATGTTTCTAAGAAAATCTCTGAGGCGGTAGAAATGCAGAACTATAGAAATGCATATGATTTGAGAAGTGAAAAAAGCTAGATGGTTAAAAAATGTATAACTTTCAAAAAGCATAAGAGAAGAAAGTGTAAATATAAAAGCAATTACATTTTAGTCCATTGATAAATCATTTGCTATCTCAGCCTTTTGGGAAAATGGTGTAATGAAAATAAATTTAATAGATAAACTATTTATAGAAACTATCTATGATTTTTTAACACAGAGTCAAACCCCTGCAGGCTATTTCTTGCTTTAAAAATAGCAAGACACACCCCCTACCTTGTTGGTTAATCACAGAACTGCTATTTGACAGAGAAATGGTCAGCGTGACCTCCACTGTCATCTACTCAATAGCCACGCATTGGGTACCAGATGCACAGGCCTGGCTTACAACAGGCAAACTGTGGGGCCAGCTCACCCCCAGTGTGCAGACACTGTGGCTCTCACTGATGGAAGGATGTGCCGATGAATTAGCAGTCAGACAGCGACTGTCATTGGTAATAACTTCTTATTATGTCAAGGAATTTACATGCAGATCAATGTGAGCAATGTGCACTTGCTTATCCCCGCCATAAATCACTATCGATTGCCACACCAATTCCTCGCCATAATTAGGAGCTATAGACAGGGTTGCAGCATTATCTTAAATACTGTGTCACTACCCTCCACATATAGCTGGCATCACGAAAACTCCCGCACGGCTGCTCTTACTACCCACGGCACTGCTTCTGTTGTTATTAGGGTGAGAAGTGGGGGAGATAAGTGAATAAAACGTCCCCGTGTGCAACATCTACCTGAGAGATTCCCTGTACCCTATTAGAGATTTAAAAAATGGGAATTTCTCCATATCCATATTGAATTCCTGTGTGCAAATGCAAAAGTTGGCAACATGCTGCTCTTAATCTGATTTATGCACCAATTTATTTTATACATTAGGCACACTGTATGCAGGCTGACTGATGCATAAAAATTTCATGCAAAAAAGGACTTACTCCCGTGCAACTGCCTTTCAGTTATTATTACCTCTTGTGGTTCGCATCCCATGGTGGGTAGGACAAATGACTCCACATACCAAATGCATTTCACCCACTGTACAAACATTTTGATCTGTTTCTATTTCCTCTCAGCTCCAATTCCAGAAAGCTAAAAATTCTATATCTTAACTTTCTTAAATCCTTTAATGCTACTAAACACCCACTTATGCAGAGAACTTCTCTCCATGCTCACTAACAGTGCATTTTTGTATAAACACACAAACACGTACAACAGAGACAAACAAATGGAGACAGACGGACGCACACCCACAACACACCTGGGTATTTACAGTTAATTTTTGTTGCTGTTAAACATTTTTTCTCTACATTTCATAACCACTGTGCATTTTGCATTACTTTCCTAATTACCTTCACAGGGGTATGTTTTCCAGAATATTAACAGCAAAAATCCAAACAAACAAAAAGGCTTTGGGGGTAGGGTTTTTAGTTAGGGAAAAAGCAGCTAGAAAAAGCATCTTTCTGTATTTTCCTTTTATTAGAAGTCTCCTTTCATCCAAGAAATATGGAGCCTGAAATAAATTGTACCATCCTGCTTTTTTTTTTATTCAAATCCTTGCCAGAGCTAGGCAGTATGCTAATGAAAACAGGTTGATAAATGACTCCCTGATATTTTCCAGACATTTTTCTCTCAGAAGTGCTCTAAACTGATGTAGCTCAAAGAGAATAAGGCGCATTAAGTCATTATATCAATTTTTGTTACCCAGATACTTCAGTCCCAGTTAAGCGCTGACAGCCAATATAAAACAAGGCAAGGGCATCATACGACTCCATCGATCAAATCTTGTCGTAGATAGATTGCCTATTACACAAATAGAACTAGCGGATTCAGTTTGTAGTTTTATGCTCTCCAATTAAAGGATAACAGGGTACTTTCCCATAAATCTGCTAATTGCAACTGAATTAATTTAACAAATTTCTCCAAGCACAGAGGAAAAAACGATTGGTTAAGCTAATGTAAACTAGCACAGGTTGTCACAAAGAGGCTCCCATAACATCCTTTTGCTATACCTTGATTGGGCAAGGTGTCACAAGTATTTAGCTACATGGTGGTTCTCTGGCAACAGACAGCTGACAAGCATAAAACATTGCACAAATAGGAGATAATTTATTTGCGGTACTTTTTTCTCTCCCTCACTCCCCTCTCTCCCCGACCGGAAGGATAAAATAACTCCCTCTTTGCATCTAATTAATGTTTCTCTCCAAGTGAAGCTGTTTTTTCTAAATCAGAATTACACCAGCTACAGCTCTATATTACAGAAAGGGGTCCCTCTGCACCACTCAGCCAGCAGTAGGAGTGATGGGCAAAAACAGAACTGCCTACTGCATTTTTCAAAGGAGGAAGTAGCTTAAGGCTCCTGAATAGGGCAGGGCAAACACAAGGCAGGGCATCCACTCTCACAAATTCAAATGCACAGGTGACCGTAGCCCAAGGTCAGAATCAAAGCAGATGATCCCGAGCCATGAAACAATGCATTACAGGAGAATTCTTCCACTGCCGTGGCCGACCTGCAGGAGGTGGAGCTGAGACAACCGCACAAGCACAGCGCCGATTGCAGGGCAGTCTCCGGCCGCTCTCCTTGTTCCACCACATCTCCATCACGACTCAGCCAGCGACCCAGGTGTGCTGGTGACACTCACGATGGCCTCAGACAGCTAAAGGTAGGGAACTCAGGTGAGGAGCGGGTGAGAAACAGAAAGCGTATTTTACAGATTTGTTGAAATCGGACAAATATTAAGTATCTTGTCCTGTTGTGCCCATATTTTAGACTGGGTATTTTAAATTTCACTTTGCAAAATACAATTGCCGTATCTGGACTTGGCAGGCACCACCTCCTGCCGAAAGGAGATAGATTTGGGTTCTATAAGAGGCGATGGAGCCTGGAGCCTGTGGAGAAGGGAGGTCAAGGCAGCAATACCAGGATGATGTACCTCCCCAACTCAGACTAAAGGCGGGTGTCTCCAGCACCTCTCTCTCCTCTTGTGATCACAGGTCTAAGCTTCCTTGCTGCAAAGCTGACTCTTTTTGACCAGGGAGGAAAATCTTGGGGTATGGTCTCTGTTCCAAAGCACATTTGTAATTATCCTGTTTATCTGTCTGTGTTTCTGCTGAAAGAATGAAGCCCTGCCGTGTCACCCCAATTTGAAGGTAAGCTATTTGAAGACAGGAACCACATGCACTTTGTACCATGGGCTAGGAGCAGTGATAACATGGCATGTTGCCTCTGGGTGTGCAACATACACAACTTTAAAACTGGCTGAGTCATCCGACCAAGAGGCAAAAGGGTTCTGCAAAGAGAAAGAGGATGCGAGTTGAGACCAGGCAGGAATGTATAGGGTGTACATGCCTATACATTATTAATTTGCCACTCTATACCTAATCAGAAAGAAAACTGAAATATGCACAGACAGAAAACAAAGTTACATTCTAAGTTATATATATTTAAGTAAAAATGCTAGACCAAAGTCAGGAGACCTGGGTTATAGCCCCAGCTTTGCCACTAAGTAGTTGTGTGATGCTAGGATCACACATAACAATTTCTTCCTCATCCATGAAAGGACAGTATCAGGGTCCCACTCAGAGTGAGATCTGATGAAAGCTGGGAGATCTAGCCACTCTTTTGCAAAATGTAGCTGCATGTGAAATCAAATTCCAGGGTGCTCCCAGCATTTTTTAACGGAATATAACATATCACAGTACACCGAATATAGTAAGGGTAAATATTGTTTTTTGACACTTCTGATTCAGGTATGTAAATATATATGTGTGTGCAAGCTATAATAGGAAATATATTTATTAAAGTCAGTCACAGTCAAAAAATGAAAGCCACCAATTCAGTGCCACCCAAGGCCTGAACACGAAGGTTCTGTGGCTCCGTCATCACCTGTTCACACCCAGGGCCAGTGGCAGGGCTGAGGGAACTGGTGAGCTGAGGCTCTGAGAGGACCAGCATAGAAGGCTTCTCTCCCAACAGCAGCTCGTCAGTCACTCCTGATGAAAACGACAGACGGGAAAGCCCCTCATCTCAGGACAGACGCATGTCTACATAAGGATAATGAATGGATGCACTTCAGGGAGGTCTCCAGCAAGGCCCCCGTTCCAGCTGGTGTGAGCAGTGAATCAGTTCAGAATGAGAGGTCTCAGGTCTGCCGCACACACACTCCCCCTACACGCACTCCTCACACAGAACCTGAACACCAGGCACCCAGAAAGGCACAGGACTCCTGCCAAAGGAGGTTCTGAGAGCATGGGCTGGCCACCCCATCAATTGCAGGACAGGTATTTGGTCCATCACTGCGTGATTCACACGCACACAGAAGCAATGGCATGGACTTGCTCTCTATGAAGGACCTGAGAAAGGACAGCCTGAAAGAATCATGCCAGCCCAAAATACCTTGCTAGCCACCTCTCAAGAAGCCACCTAAGATGAAGCAGGACCTATGAGTAACTCCCCAAATCCTCTGTCTCTCCAGTTATGTTGAGCCGACTGCTGAACAACAATTTTTACTATGCCTTGTTACCTACGAGTTATGACCTGATATGCTGAAGAAAATCTACAAATAAAAAGTGATTTCTTACCACAAATATGTTAGTTTAAGTCTAAGCTTCTGGGGGAAAAATACTCCTTTAGCTAAAATATTTTCTATTATTTGAATACCTCCTGTGCGAAGATGGCATAAGGGTTATGGAACGTGGTTTATGGAAGATGTGGAGGATATGATACTACAAAAATAGACAACAGAAGAGCCATTGATGAGGAAAGTAAATGAAGGTTCTGAAAGCTATCCAACTAGCTAGCCAACAAATATTTACTGCATACCTACTGTGTGTTGGGCACTAGACATTAGAATACGGACTGAACAGAGTGGGTATAGCCCCTTCTCTCAGTAGCCCACAATCTGGTTGGCAAGAGAGCTGTTCAGTAAGTTTTATCAATAAACCAGCACAGTGAAGGAAAAACAAGAATAACCCCTCACCCCTGCAACTGGCCCTGGGTGTGAACAGGGGATGACAGAGCCACAGACATATAAGGGGCTTTTAGTTTGGGGGTGGAGACCTACAGGATAACTGAGAGGGCAGGCGGAGAGGGCAGGCGGACTTCCCTCAGGCCTCCTGCACAGCCTTCCCCACCCCAGCTCTCCGCTGCCTTTCCCCTCACGCCAGCACCTCCTCTCCATCGGTCAGCCTCTGGACCCTCTCCCACACCCACGAGCTGCAGTCAGGCTACCTGCCCTTGATCCCCACTGGCCTTCTGTCCTCCTGAGGCCGGGCTCTCTCACACCTCTCTACCCCATTGTTCCCTCAGCTGAGAATGCTTTTTTTGCAGCATTCCAGACTTCCAGCTTGTTCAGGTTCAAATCCCAGCTCTATTTCATAGCTATGTGCCCTTGAACAAATTTTCCTGTATCACTCCATGCCTCAAGGTCCTCATCTGTAAAATGGAGATGACAATGGGCCCTACTCTGTGTGTTTGGTATGAGGATTAAATGAGATGATACATGTAAAGCCCTGAGAACTGTACCTGGCACGTCGTAAGCCACCAACAAATCTTAACTATTATTATTGTTATTGTTTTTGTGGTTGTCGTTTGCTTACTACTTTGTTTTCTATGTTTCACTCTCTCATTAAAGAACCAGATCAAACTGCCCGTCTACTGCAAAGCTATGCAGCCTTCCTCTAGCCAATACATCCCCTGCAAACATATCACGCTTACCTCCATCATAGCCTATCACATGATACTGAAATTCTTTATGTACCTCTTGGAACCTTGGACCCCAAGCCGGAGGCTGCATCTTACTTGTCTTGCTTCCCCTAGTGTCTGGAGATCAACAAGCTCTCAAAGAACTCATGAGAAGACGGATGGATCAGTGGGGTGGCCAGAGACATGGGGCAGCCTGGAAAACTCACCTTGGCCCTCCTTCTTTATCTAAGGAGGTGTCCCTCCAAGTACTTGAGCAAATAGGTTGAAACTCTCCCAGCCACATAGTGACCTCTGGCCCGAAATGTCACTGCCCATGTTGACCATCATTTGAAGAGCCACTTGGGGATGAACCTGTCCTTCAGAAGCCAGGACAGCTGTCCATAATTTCAAATCCTTGAGAGGAAACACATTTTCTCAAAACACTTCTAAATGCAGTGAGGCATACTTTTTAGGCCTCTAGCTAAAATGTCTGAAAGTATCTTTCTAGTTGTTTGATATCATTATGTATATAGTAACAATCCCGGAAGCAGGGCATGGCTGGCTGCACTAGCTCTATGTCCAGCAAACTCAGTGTCTGTGCTATCTGAACTCAAAAAAGACTAGAAAATTACATTTAAGTGACTCATTTAACTACTAGAATGAAAAAAGGTCCAATTTCAAAACTAAAAAGGGAAAAAGAAAAAATGACTACTGTTTGGTAGGAGTTTATTATGTAAATAAGTAGAGAGCATGTCAAGAAATACAGATGCCCAACCACATCAGCACAGTAATGCGGAAGAACCTGGGAGACGGTGGGAAACATGTTCTCTTTGCTGGGACCAGAGAGAGCATCTCCTCTGACTCTTCCGCTGCTTTCAGCAGCCTCACTGAGTCGGGAAGCCTGACGACGTTGTCTTCAAATCCTGCTGGGCCGTGAACCCTTTTCACGGCAGGTCATGGTGGGCCATTAACCCCCAAATAATTTCTCTCTGGCACATTCTTCCCTTTACATGTCAACATGGCAGGTTCCAAAGTCCCTGGAAAACGCTTCATCTCTAATTAAAGTAGGAGCTGATAATGTCATAAGAACTTTGAAAGCAAAGTTGGACCGGTCTGAAATAGAGTTGGTGGTGGGGTGGAGCGGAGCCTTCAATAAGCATCTGCATCCTAATGGCACTTCGCAGGCAACGGTTTGAGCCAGACGGCCATCACAAACCCACGAGTCACTGCTCTGCTCACTTTTTATAAGACTTGGGAATTTTTGGTTAAGAACTTTCTTACTATTAGCCCTTTTCCATAGTAAAATCTAAAATTAAAGGCAGGACCCCTATAAAACGGCCATGAAAGTAAAATTCATTGTGATGACAATTACTAAACAAAGAAGGCAGGCAGATGTAAAAGATATAACAATTCCACCCCTTACATGTCTCAAGTCCTAAGCATGAGAAAGATCCTTTGACCTAACTCGGCCTACAGATTCTATTAATTTTAAAATGTTCTCAAAGAGATTACACGGTCCCTCATGTAAATCTATTTTAGCATTTCTCTCACTGGCTGATCGTTTTGGGGGCCAGTAAAGAAGACACTGATAATCCCTCACAATGCTGTCTAATTTATATTTTAACATGCCATTACCTAACAAAATAGTTCAGCCAAACTGGAAAGGCAAAACCTCTTGTTCTTCTTTCTTAGTACTAACACCAACCTCCAAATATCCTTAAAATTATGTATATGTCTACCCAGGTAAGAACCATAAAAATCCAATAAGCCGGGGGTGGGCGAGGGCATTACAGAATGGCAATGAGCCCCTCCCTGTGTGCTGAGGACCCATTCGGAAGCAGCTCCGCGAGGGGAGGTACTGAATCGCTGGCATTTTGTAATCCCCATGCTCAGCACTGTGTCTAGGATATAGTAGGTGTGGAATCAATCTTCCAAGAATGAAGGAAGATCTTCTTAGGTGTCTCTGCCAAGCCACAGATGCCTAGAGCAGGCCCCTTCCACACACACAAGGCCACCGTGGTCATAAACTCCAAAAAGACACAGGCCTGCCCCAGCCACCTTTCATGTAGGGTGAAGCAGAGGAAACAAACACTACCCAGGAACCTTGCCTGACACCAAAAACAGAGTGCAGGACATTTTATTCTCCATTAATTTGGATATACAGTATTTCTCTGTGAGCACTGTAGCACGCAATGTTCTTATAAGGTTATGAACTGGTTTTGCATCGTTCCATTGCTAGAATTTAATACTGCACTAAGTGTGATATATATCAGCCATGATTAATCCTGCCCAGTTCGGCAGCAAGTTTCTATAAAATCTGGCTTGAAATACAGGACTCTTAAAGCCCTTGCCAAATCTGCAAGATGTGATATGAACGCAGCTCCAACCCAGGCGAGCATGTCTAACTTACACTGAGACTACCTACACATTCCCCTTCGTGCTCTGTGAGCAGCTATTTATCCTATCACCGAAGCCTAGGAAATTCAGCGAGTGCTGCCCTGGCCTGGTTTACAACAGCATTATCAATACTGCTCAACAACAAAGTAAAATTACAGATAAAATCTGAATAGGCCTATTATTGTTTTTAGAAGGAGCTAAGGAAGCTATATAATTTCTTTGGGCCTCTAGAAGTCTCACCCTGGCAAAGACAAGAAATGCACACAGCAGCCAACTAGCCACCAGAGCTCAGCTATGAGTAAATCCCCTCCTTGAACATCGTGAATTAAAGCAGATGAAAGTTTTAAAATGTCAGGCGAGTCCCTGGGGATGGATATGCTTTATGTTTTTTATACAGTGAACATTAATTTCAAATGGAAAGGGAAAGCAGCCCTCTATCTCCAGCCATTTGCTCCATTTTTTCTAAGTTCCACGTGTCCACTTGTAACAGACCAGTTTCGGGGGAATTGATGCTTCGCTGAGTCAAACAGTTGGAATCAAGGTAAAAGGAAAGTCCTTGTAAGGAAGAAAATAAAAATCCACCATCCACTTCTGAGAAGCAGCCCCAATACAGAAAACTTGGTATGGAGTTAGACAACTGAGGTTTGAATCCTATCTCCAACTCTTTCTAGGTGTTTGGTCTTTGACAAATCTAGCTTCTCTGAGCATTAATTTCCTTCCTCACAGGGTTAGCAGATAAATTAAACAAAATAGTAAGTGTGTATATACTATGTAATATACAGTGTCAAAATACACCCATATGTCCACACATACGCATGCTTATATTTGTGTGTGTGTATTTGTGCACATCTTACTTTTCAGGTTGTTGCTTTAACTCTTTTAACAGCTTTTAACCTTATTTAAGCTGTATCATACATTCTGGTTTTATTTAACTGTTCTAAGAAGGAAACAAAATTGCCATTCATTATTCATTCATTCAGATATACACACAATACCGAGGATCTATTATGTGCCAGTTCCTTTGGAATCCAACAGAAAATGGGATGCTGTCTTTACCCTTGAGGAGCTCACAATTTGGAGCAGTGGTTCTTTCCATATGGTGAATTGTAGGTGAATTCAGAAGCCTCATCTCCCCATGTAGGCCAGGCAATCAGTTTGACAGCATGATGATAATGAGACAAATAACTGACCTACACACAATGGCTTAAAAATGCAAAGACCAGTGGTCCCATGATAATCTGGATTATTACACAGCTAGCAGTCATTCCCTGACTACCCCACCACAGGCAGAGTTTACTTCTCTGGCCCACTGATACTGGTCTTAGCCATGAGACTTGCTCGGACCAATGAATTTAGCAGTGTAATGTGAGCAGAGGCCCTACGTGTGCTTACATCCCACTGCAATTTGTCTTGGCTCTTGCATTCAATGATTTACCATAAGGGGCTTCAGGCAGCCTCTACTCCATCCATCTAAGCCTCAGGACAAACATACATTGAACAGACCTAAAGCCAACATGCAGCCTGGGGTCAAGGCCAGGTGCTCTGCCACCTGGAGCAGAGCGACCCAGACAGATCAGTCAAACCACAGTCAACCTGCAAAACATGAGCAAGAAAATAAATGGCGTGGTTTCTTAAGCAGCATTATTGAGGCAATAGCTGACCAACGTAAGTTCTAAGCAGAATCCCAACCAGAAAACAATTGCTTCATCAAAAGCAATTTGGCACAACTTAACTACTAAAGCATTAAAGTGAGATTATGGTACAAAACATGCTTTTCATGGTCAAATCAATCATTCCATCTCGACTCCTCTGTGCTTGGTTTCAGCTCTCTCTGCACTGAAGGAAATTAACAAAAAAATAAGTTGATCTTGATGAGCGTGACTCAAATCAATAATGTTAATTGGGCTCCTGAGCATGAGATAAAATGACTCCAAATCAACATAAGGTTAATACTGCTTTCCCTTCATGCAGCACCACCTATGATAAATCTATAATGGTCTGAAATTGCCAATTTCATTAACAACACATTTAACATGCTAACAGGACAGGACCATTTCCCAAAAAAACACGTTTTCTCAGTGCCCACCAGCAGGTCCACTGAAGATTGTAAAGCATACCCAATTTGTGATTAAGTCATACCTGAATAAGAATGGGGGGAGAGATACTCCATGATGATAACTTAATTTAAACTTTAATTTTATTACCTTCCTGTCCTACCTACTTCCTCATGGTAGTGGAAGGCATTACTGGACATTTTATTTTATTGGCTATTTCATTCTAGTTAACTTTATTAGCTAGCAAAGAAAAAAAAAGTCATCCAACATTCTTAATGAGCATACACAGTATGTAAGGAGGTGTGAGATGTGCTTGAGAGGTGGGAAGAGAGGTTTAAAAATATATAAACCAGCATTACAAGGTTCCTGTTCTTAAGGAACTTTCAGTCTGTTATGATGTGTTAATGGTTAGATAGCTAGTAATATGCATATAAAATAATCCACATTAACAAGTCATATTAACTAGATGATTGTTGGCTATCTTCCTTTTATCCAGCTCTCCTACCTTCTTTCTAACATCTTCCTAGATTTCCCCAAATTTGGTTGGTAAGAAAATAACTTCATTCTCCTACCCCAGAACAGGGTCCAACTGGCTTAATCCCATAAGCAAAGTCCACGCCCCTGGCCACAGTAACTGGTTGAAGAATAGAATATAACCCTGCCTTTCTCCATTCAGTTGGCTATAATAAATGACCACAGACTTGGTTTAAACAAGAAACATTTATTTCTCACAGTTCTGGAGGTGAGAAGTCTGAGATCAGGGTGCCAAGCAAGGTCAGGTTCTAGTGAGGGTCCTTTTCCAGTTTTCACACTGCTGACCTCTTGTCATATCCTCACATGGCAAAGAGAAAGTGTGAGAGATCTTTGGGGTCCCTTTTATAAGGGCACTAATCCCGTTTAAGAAATTTCCACCCTTGTGGCCTTCCAAAGGTCCCATCTCCTAATATGATCACACTGAGAGTTAAAATTTCAACATACGAGTTTTGGGAAGACACAAATAGTTAGTCAACTGCAGACTCCTTTTAGACTTATTTGGCCAATGAAACTCAATTTGGTGAATTCTGTTCAAGCTTAAGCAAACTGAACTTTATCCTGCTGAATTTGAACCAGCACATATACCGTCTTAATAACTACGCTCAGCCCCTGTGCAGTGGAGCAAAGCCCCCCAATAGCAGATCTTTCCTTGAGGAAAAGCTGCTGAGAAATGGCGAGAGAACGAGACTTGTCTGGCGCATCCCTTACCTAAAACCATTGCTACAGTGAGGAGCCAACACTGACTCTTTTTGTCCTTAAGACAGTTTGAGGTACGGTTTTTTTATCTCTGTGATGTACAACTAAAAACATCCAAACAGAATATGCAACAGATTTCCAAAGAAAGGGAAATTATTGTGGGCTAGGAAAATCTAAATAGAATCCAAAGAGGAAGTAGGATTTGTCCTTGAAAAATGGATAAGCTGTCACTTATTGAGGAGAGGGGTAGTGGTTACAGAATAACACAGAATGAGAGGAGAAAGCAGGCCTGGTGACCTAGACAATGCCATCAGAACAGCAGTCTGTGACCTGCATTGTCTTCTTTAATCCTCACAAATGCTTTATGAGATGCATGACGACTGCAGAATGCGGAGGGGAAAAAGAATCCCGTGAAATTTCATGGATTATGCAATGTCACTGAAGATTGGTTTAGCTTCCCACAGGACTGGACAAGAATTCTGGATATTCTGTATACTGGGTGTATGAGTCTTTGGCAAGTCACTTCAGCCTCTCTGAACCTCGCTTTCTTCAAGTTAGGTATAATAATAATGGCTACCTCTGAGATTGTGAGAATGAAACAAAATAATGCATAATAGTGCTTACCACAATGTCTATTACAATGTATATGACACATAAATATTAGTCATTATTTTTGGTATGGTTATTTAAAAAGAAAAAGAAAAATTGGGTTAGGATCTATAACTACAGTAGAGGAGAATCAAGACCAGTGGGTAGAAATGACAAAGTATAAGCTTTAGGCTTAACATAAGAAATAGGTTTCAGCCTGGCTGGTGTAGCTCAGTGGATTGAGCGTGGGCTGCAAACCAAAGGGTTGCTGGTTCAATTCCCAGTCAGGGCACACGCCTGGGTTCTGGGCCAGGTCCCTAGTGGGAGCCCTGCGAGAGGCAACCACACATCCCCCCCCCCAACTCTGTCTCCCTCCCTTCCTCTCTCTCTAAAAATAAATAAATAAAATCTTTAAAAAAAAAAGAAATAGGTTTCAAACATTTAGTGCTATCTAGAGACATACTGGATTTCTTCAAAAGGACTGGACTGAACCTCACTTCTCCACTCCAAAAAGGAAGAGTCTCCGTTTAAAGACACCATGGCAGGAATTTGCACATTAGATGCATGATTTAAGGATTCTCTCATCAAGGAGACTTACCAACCCTGTGAGGTACCACCATCCTGCCAGCTTAATTGCCAGTGCAGCCCTAGACTAAAGATTACCAGGTCCCTTCCCCGCCTCTCTCCCGTCCTCAGTCCTTAACAAGGCTCAAAATCACTTTTACATTAAAGAAATGTGATACAAATTTGACTGGACTCACTACACCCACACTATCCTCCAATATTGCGGAAAGCTAATTTCAGCTGTCACTTACTGGAAGTAAAATGACAAATATCTGTAATATCTGTCAGGTTATGAATGCTTTAAAAAGAGTTATGCAGCTGTCAACGTTTTGATGACATTAACAAGAGAAAAGTAAACGAAAAAGAGGAAACAGCATGTCTGTGGAGCACTCAGTTGCCAAACTTCTCTATTACTTATATTAATAAAAATCAAATTACCTCTATAAAAAATGCAAACAATGAAGACTTCTGGAGAAAACTGATAGAGGCAAGGCTGCTAATAATGCTGCCAATTCTACAGATTAGATCATCGGAATTAGCTTCAACATCTCAGTAGAAAGTGACTAATTCTATTAAGGAATGTGAAGTCTTTACTAAACTTTTCCTCACTGATGGCATAGGAATAAATGCGTAACACCCCTGGCACAGAGTAACCAATCTTCTTAAGAGCTTCTTGTCATCTTGGAAGACAGTGAATTATTGCATATAAGTAGGTCACTATGCTTCCCATGCTGACTCAAAGAGTCCTAATTTATATCCATTATTTTGGAATAATTATTAATAAAGCTTGCTAGTTCAGATAATGAATTACAATGGTATGTATATAGAAACATGTCTATTTTACAAGTGTGTATGTGTGTACATATACATGTATGTGTGATTCTATATATGTATGGGTCTGTGTACATGTGTGTGTACCTGTGTGTATGGATGTAGAGGGTGAGGCAAAAGTAGGTTTGCAGTGGTGAGTACATGAAACACAGAGTTTATTCCTGTATTATTATTTATTAATTACTTGTATTATTTTATATACGAACAACTGTAACCCTACTTCTGCCCCACCCTGTATGTGCATGTAATTCTTTTCTTCCGTGTCTAAGTGGATCCTATCTATTACATAATTTATCTTTGGGAGATAAACACCACATTTTACAACAAGAATTTTCAGAGTTACATGGCATTGATTTTTTGCCATCCAATTAAACCAAAATAAATATGGGAGGCAAAAATAACTTTCATTTCTTTCACATTTTTATTTGACTACATTAATCACATGTAAATTGAATAACAAAACAAAATAATAATGACAAACAAAAATATGACCACCAACAAAACAACCTGTTGGGAACAGGGATACATGGTCCAATTTTTAGTTCAGGAGGTATTTTTTTAACTCAGTGGATAGTTAGCCACAGTTAAGGCTGTAAGCCAAAATCCACACTGCTAATCATTACATAGTCTCTGTTACTCCACCATTTCTGCTGCTTCCCCAATATCAGAGAAGGACAAAACAGAAAGCAACGAATAAGAATAATCAGTGTCAAAGTGGGCTTGACTAATCACTTTTCAGATAAAGGGTCTAACTGTCCTTAGTTACTATGGATCCATTCCTTCCATATGTGTTTTTAGGTACCTACTCAGACTAAAGGATAATCTACATTGTGGACTCACTAAACTGTGCTTTCTTTAGTGAAATAACTGAGGAAAGCCCAACAATTAAAAATGAATGGGTCTTATTTTTTAAATCTTAATTCATCTCCATATATGACTTTTGACCTGGGACAACTGCAGGCTGTATTTTTTAAATATTCGTGAAAATTTTCCCCATCCCTCTTCCAGATTCAGGAAATTGACTCACATGGGAATTCCGACAACCAGCCAACGTCCCTCTGGTTAGTACACCTCCCTCCACACCAAGAATACCTAAGCTTCCGCTCAGTCTGTAAATTAAGCCATTAACAAACACACAGGTTGGGAGGAAGAAAATGTCCTGCAACAAATTAAATTCCCCATAGCATAGGGCACTGGCACTATTCCCATGGAAATGAATACATTTTGTGACAGACAGACGTCTTTTCTCCAACACATTCCGGAGACAGCATGCTCTTTTTGGTGTTCCTCATAAATCTGAGGAAATTAAAAGTTAATATGCCATGATATTTTTATTACTGGTTCTAATGCAGTAAATATGCAAATATTAGTAAAGCTAGAGCTGGTGGTACCACAGGACAAAACCTCAAGACTCTCACAGCTTGGGCTTTCTGGAGAACTAGATGCCAGCGTAAAGCACGGTGGGGCCCAAGGGGGCAGATGGGAAAGTGAAGGGCCACACTCCCCCCAGGGGGGGGACAGGTTGATCAGGGGCCTGGTTTTGAAGCCATTCTCTGATTGCAAAACTATAATAATGGAGTGTGGGAAACTACTCCTTTGGGGTATTATTACTTCAGAGAGGAGCCATTTAAAAATGGGGAATGGAATTTAAAAACCAGAAAAGAAGGTGAAAATGTAAGTAGGTAACCAAAACAAACAGAGGTGTGACCATTGACTGCCAAATGCCATCATGAGACAAGGAAAAGACACCGCTTAGGAGGACACAGAAATTCTACGGACAACCCCAAATGTTGCCTTTGAAATGAAAAGTAATAGTGAATTTGTGTCGGCCTGTTACAGGGAGATGATGTGACGCAGCCAGGGGCAAAAAGAAAGAAACAGTTCACAGTTTAAAGGGAGCCTTCCTCCTCCAGTGTCTATATTTTCAAATGGGAACTGGAGAAAATAAAAATGGGGGAAAAAACAGCACTACAATTGGAAGAAATCCCAGAAGTCATTTTCATCCAAAATATCTTTAGTATAAGAAATTTGTCCTGCAACATCTCATTCAGCTTCCATTTAGACACAGGTCAGTCCCAGCAACAAATGGGGAAGATTGTCCAGAAATCTAAGCAATTCACTTTCTGAGATCAAAGAAAACACCTTCCTTAAATCAAACGTCCCATAATGGAGCAAGACCAAGAAACCAGTGTAGGTGCTGGTCAAACATACAGCTAAGGCTGGAGTCAAAGCAGGGAACGAACCTGAGACCCTTTACCCAGAAAGAGAGCACGTTTTTAAAGGGCTTTAAAGTCCCCCACCACACCTGAGAGTGACATCGACCAAAACCTTTGCTGCCTAGAATATTCCTTATCACTGAACATTCAGGATGTTTCAAAAATGTTTGTCTAAGCATCATTGTTTGACCCAGCAGGAGGACCTTAGAGCCATGGTGGGCCATGAGCATACTGTGGGCATTGATGTTCCAAACGACAGGGAGCAGGTCAGACTTTGAGAAGGCTACCCGGACATACAAACCCATCCTCCCAAGGAGGCTTCCACAAAATGGAATGGCTACGCCAGTCCTGCAGAGAAAGATTAAGAACGGGAATGAAACCTTCAAAAGCAACTGGTAGAGTCCTGGCTGGGTGGCTCAGCTGGTTAGAGCATCATCCTGACATGCCACGATGGTGTGTTCAATCCCTGGTCAGGGCACATACAGAAAGCAACCAGTAAATGTATACATGGGTGAAACAACAAATCTCTCTCAGTCTCTCAATCTCTCTCTTCCCCCGCTCCATACTGCCCCTTCCTCTCTCCCCCACTAAAAAAATAAATAAATAAATACTTTTAAAAAGCAACTGCTATAGATGGTTTTTCAAACTGTAGGCCATGGTCAAATTAATTTAATGAGTTGTGATAAATATTTTAATGGAATCAAAAGGACTAGATGAGCCCTGGCTGGAAACCAAAGGGTCACTGGTTCGATTCCCAGTCAGGGCACATGCCAGACTGCAGGCCAGATCCCCAGTTGGGGGTGTTTGAGAGGCAACCACCATTGATGTTTCTCTCCATTTCCCACTCCCTTCCCCTCTCTTTAAAAAGAAATAAATCAAATATTTTTAAAAAGGACTAGATGGAAATGCAATGGAAAATACCAAAGTACATCACCACCTGTAGTAAGACCAAACCCACATACATGTGTGAGTCCTGGAGTACAAAGTACAATGTTTATCTTTAGGAAGGTTGTAGGGTTTTTTTTTTTTTAAGTTTGGACAACAGTTTCCTGCTAGAACCTTCTTGTTTCAAAAACAGGTCCTCTGCAACCCAAAAGATGTATCCAATATTGCTGGTAGTTAGGGACAGATCCAGGATGTATCCAGAAAGAAAAGATCCAGCCTCTTAGAACCAGCCTGTGCTGTTCTGTGAAGTTAACTCTGTAAACATCTTCCAAGCCAATAAGGTTGCTCACACATCCTAGTCCAAAGGGCCTCTTTTCGTAGCTCAAAATTTTCTTCCACAGGCAGACTTGAGTCAAGTCCCAGGCCCACCCTGCCCATTTGTACAAGGGAATCCCCGTTAGCATAGGTTACAGTTCAGCAAGGTCTTGGCTTCTTTTAGGAGATAATTTTGGAAAAACAAATTCTTTTGGATCCACACACAATGTTTCCCAACCGAGAAGAGCAATTAGTAATTGTACAAATTAAAATTTTGCTCATGCACTGCCACTTCCAGAGCTGAGTGTGTATTTACTCTAAGTAAAATGCGTTGCCTTCATTTGTGTCAGTCATGCCTATAAATAATAAACTTTATTTGAATTCCATAGCTCCCTCTGAATTCCACTCTACTGAATTTAACAGGAAGAACATAATGTTCCACCAGCACTTCAAGGACTGAAAACTGTGATCAATACACAGGCTTGCAACCACACCAACATTGATTTATTCTTCACAATTATGTTGAAAGGAAAAAGCCTATGCACTGACGTCCCAGTCCTTCCCTTAGAAAAAGAATGTCACTGTTGTCGTCATCATCATCACGGTCATGTTGTAGAAACCATGATGAAACTTACATATGCCAGGCGTGGCCCTAAGCTGTCCTGTCCTGACTGCTGCCCACCCAACTGATTCCAGGACGACTGGGGACTTTAGCTCAGAGATTTCTGTCCACAGGTCCCCAAACCCCAGTAATCCTACTACTCTACCGAGTTAATGAAAGCAAAGGCAGGAAATCGAGATCCCGACCCACAAGACTCCCTCCTCCATTATCCTAAAAGTTCCCTCATCTGGTCAGTCCCCTCCGCACGGCCTGTGCTTCTGGGTGAACAGGAGGTGACAGTTACCTGAGGACGGGGGCCTCTTCAAGGAAAACTTGACTCAACACAGAAGGCTCACACAGAAACATTCCCTGGGTGATGATACTTATCTAAAGATAATATTCTCTAGAAAAAGAAAAGAAAAATGAAACTCTGGGTTCTCCACATATTTATACATGGGAGCCCTGAGAAGCAACCTGCATGAAACATAAGAAATTGGACCTTTCAAACATGTTGTTTCCACTTTATCGTTCTTATCTGTTAAAAAAATACAAACAGCTGCATTTGAAGATAAGGGAGCAGAAAGGTGTTGTGTATGTTGCCCAGATGTTTCTGAAATCTGTTCCCTGTTAAACTTATCTTTCCAGAACTAAAGACACCTCTAATCTTTTCTAATGGCTTAATCAAATGAAATAAATGGCTTGGCATAATATCTTCTTTAAAATTTACACTATAAGCCATGTGCTCATGTTCATACACACCACACACACACACACACGTGTGTGTGTGTGTGTGTGTGTGTGCACAAGCAGGGATATTTTTAAACACTTATCCAAGGGAAAACTAGTCCCAGCGTTGAAATATCATCCACATAATATATTTTCTCAAGGACAAAAAGCTGGAATACAAGTCAGTTACAATTTTAAAATAGTGTCTCATTTTGTTTTCTTAATCGTCTTCACAGAAGGTAACAGTTCCTTTCCTTCATTGCTTCAAACATTCATTACATTCTTACTATGTGTCTAGCAGTGCATTGAAAAAGAAGATAAAAATAAATAGAAAAATGATACAAATAGAAAGACACAGAATGGTTTGAGAGATAAAACATGGAAAGTAGTAAAGAAGGGTTGTATAACGGGTGAGGAAAGAGAATAAAGAAAGAATATTGACTATCTGTCCAATGGAGGTCCCAGCCCCCCGTAGCATCCCTAGACACAAAAGGGCAGAGTGCAAAGAAAAAATATGCTACACCCAATTTGTCACCCTTCTGTGAGCTAGCTTCACATTTCTGCTCAGCAATTTATCATTCTTGAACACAGAATTGAGAGTCAAAGGGCCCTAAGAGAATGCATGGGTTTATATCCATGTTTTGCCCTGAGACTAGGGGCCACCAGAGGGCCAGACCCAGGTCTAACCAGAGGCCCAGAACAGACCCAGCCCTGCGTAGGCACAGAGCAAGGGCTCTCATCTTTCAACAACTCATATTTTTTGAATAACACAGTCAAAACTTACAACACCAAATACTATCTGTTTTCTCAGCTGAAAAATGAAGGTATTAAACCAGGTGGCCAGCAAGGTCTTTTCTGGTTCTCATAGTCTGTGAGCTACCATTCAGCCAGGACTAAGCAACTTTCAGATTTCCCTTCATCTACATTTTAAAAGATGAAGTTGCTTGGGTAACTCATGCCTCCAAATGACTTTACCCTCCACCCTGCAGCCCACTGGAGAGGTTCCATAATACACAGCCTTAAATGAAATTGAAATCCTGCTCACACACACTCTCTTTTATTAAAAAGACACTCCAAGCCCTGGCCAGGTAGGACAGTTGGTTAGAGTGTCATCCCTGCACACCAAGATTGGGGGTTTGATCCCCAGTCAGGATACGTACAAAAATCAACCAATGAATGAATAAATAAGGGGAACAACAAACCAGTGTCTGTCTGTCTGTCTGTCTCTCTCTCTCTCCAATCAGTAAATTAATTTTTTAATTTTAAAGAAAAAGAATACACTGAGGAGCATGTGGCTTCTGTCAGATCTCGCGCCACATACCAGTGGCAAGGAAGCAGAAGATGAAATAAACTATACTTATTTTCTACATCATTCATTTGATGGCATCATCTAATCTCTTAAAACCAATTACAGTCTTTATTAGCAATAAAGGCTAACAGTGGGGATTATCAGGCAGCCCCTGAGTGGAACTGAGAGCTATCAGAAGCCAATGGTAAAAAGAAAAAATTGCAAATAAGCTTCATAGCAAAGAAAGGGCCAGAAGGTACCCATGGCTGGAGCTAATGGTTTCTACAGAAAGAAACGGTGCTGTGAAGGAGAAAACCAGGGCCTTCAAAGAAGTCTTGTAGACAAGTGCAGAACCTTTCAATCATTACTCTCACTTACCTATAAAATCTCCAAGGGGCCATCCTCTATTTGCCAAGACCACCGTCCTTTTAGGCTTATCTAGGTAAACCACAGATCTCAGAAGGCTACTCATCTCAGTATAAACACATTCTTCCCTGATGACCGTAGAAGAAAATAAAATAATCTGCTCTAAGATTATGCTAATAAAGTTAGAACCCATTATATTTTAAATCTGTTTCTTAGACATGTAGTAGTTTTATGTTTCTTCCAGGATTTTGTCCCAGAGAGCCTGAGGGAAATGGAACCAGCACAAATGAATGAAGGGGTCCATGAAGGCCATAGAGAAAGAGAATAAATTAGAAAGTTCTTTCTCGTAAAAAAAAATAATAACTAGAGAGAAGGAATCAAAGGGCAGCAATAGAAAGTCCTTTTTTAAAAAATTATTTACTTCTTAAACCTTCATTATCTTTTTATCACATAATTAATAACTGTAAAACTGTGCCTCTTAAAAGTGAGATAGAAATATTGAAGACCGGACGCACAGGAGACTGGGTTTTCTTACAGATGTGCTTTTCAAAGGCAGGCTCAAGGATACCTACAGTGTCAAAGGAAACTCAGCACAAGGACCTGCGATAAAATCCTTGGGGACAGCATCTGGAATGTGACTGAGGGTCCTGGTGGACCTGGGCGGTACCCTCCATACATCAGGCAGGATTCACTCAGGGGGTCAAAGTGTCCCTAAGTATTGAAGCTAAGTGATGGGAACAAGGGGTTTCATGATATTGATAATTCTCTCTACCTTGTTATATGTTTGAAGTTGTATGATTCATATCATCATAAATTTGAATTTAAACCATTTTTAAACGTTGAAGGGCCAATAATTTCCTCACTTGCCTCTTCTTTAAGAACGTCTTTCTGGAAGCCTCTCATCTAGAAACCCTGTAACAACTCGTAACCTCCTCAGCAGCAGTCACCCCCACGGTAACAGGACCAGAGCTAGACAACTGGCCTGAACAGAACCGAGAGCTTTACTCCCCCGTGTTCCGAATGAAGTTCCAAGTCCAGAGAGTCTGCGTGAAAGAGGAAAGGTCCTATTAAGGTGGAATGGGAACACGCTGATCTGCAGGGAAGAGTGCAAAAGGCAGAAGGGCGAAGAGGAGAAGCACAGGCGTGGGTCCATGGGCAGAGGTTTAGGAGCCCAGCTCATCCCAGTGCGCCCCACCCCCGCAGGAGGCCCCACCCAGTCACCTGCCCTCCGGCCATGTAAGGTTCCTTTGTTCATCCGCTTCCCTGCCCTCCCTCCTCCAGCTCAGCCTGATTTTAGCTCTTCACAAACAAAACCAACCTATGCTAATACACACCCTTAAATGAAGTTGTAATCCAGCTAACACAATTTCACTTATTAAAATACTACACGGAGCCCTGGCTGGGTATCTCAATTGGTCAGAGCGTCCTCCCCGTGTGCCAAGGCAAAACTAACCTGAGTCCGGGTAGAACTAACCTAGTGACCTAAGCGTCTCAAGCTGGATAAATCAGCACCTAATGTAAGGGCTGCCTTCCGCCACCCCACTCCACCCCACCCCACCAGCGCTGCCCCAAAGGCTGCCTTGAAGCCAAGATAAAAAGGAAGACAAGCAAAATGGAGACACACTCATAGATGGAGAGCAGGATGGCAGCTATGTGAGGCGGGTGTTTGAGGGTGCAGGGATCAGGCAAAAAGGAAAAAGGACTCACGGACAACAGGATGGTAACTGCAGTCGGGGGAGGTCGTGGTGGGTAAATGGTAATAGAAAGAAAATACAATTAAAAAGGAACTGGAGGAAGAGAGAGTGAGACATTCTCAATACCAGTTCTCCTTTCCAGAAACACTCTAACATCGCCAGATTGTGGACTTTTTTTTTTTTCGTGCCTCACAATTTCTTTCCAGAATCTAGAAAGGAAATTTATTCAGCAAGTGAAAACTAAAAAGCTAGCAATGTTTTTCTATTTGCCTTTAAATTTAGAGGATTAAAAAAGGAAAGCTACGTGCTGGCAAAGACAGGGGCAGGTGACCACAGACTTTAAAGCTTTCTTCCCTCTTGCTGTTCTAGACCTTTCTGGGCTTCCATGAAAAAAGGACCCTGCACATTTCAAAGTCACTTTAGAGCTTACAAAGTAAACACATATTACAAGTTATTCATTTTTGCTAATCAAGATTTCTCTTTCCTTCCTAAAGGTCATTTATACCCTTGATATTCTGAGAACAAGTGGCCAGTGACAAAGGGGGAAATTACTGACGAGATTTTATAAAGAGGCAAATATCGCTTCTACTATTACACCGAATCTACTTAACATCAAACAATGTTTCATTAGCTAACCAGACATTTGCTTTCAATGAATGAAAACTATAATAAAGAGTTGCTATATTTTTAAAAAGTAATGAATGTAATTTTTGTTCTACTTTACATTGCCATCGAAATGGGCCTTAAGTGGATTTCTCATCTGCTCCTCTTCTTTAACTACCATACTTTATGCAGATAAATGTTGGGCGAATTGCATCGGGAACACCATTCAGATTGCTACCCATAAAGTACTTAGCTATCATTTTCTTTTTCTCTTATTTATATGTCTTCATATTACAAAAATGAAGATTCCAACATTAAAAATGATATATTGTCACCAAAAGTACTGAGGCATACCACTAAATAATAAATTGTTAAGTGTTTGAAGGTTAAAGCCAAGTTGAAGAGACAGCAATGCTTTTGTTATGCCGGCTTCCTTTCAAACTGCAGTCAACTGAAGGAAGCTTCCGAGTGACAAAAACTGACATCCTGCTAACACTATCGGCCTGCAGATTTACTACAAAACTCTAAAGTATTGTCAAGGGCAGATCAATGTTTGTGATAATTCACAAAATAATTTGGCTGTACATAATAGATATAATGTTACGTAGCTTAGAAATGCAACCCTTGGTGTCTAAACGCAAATACGATTAGGCCGTGTGTGACTTCTCCAGTCTTCCCAGAACCTCAGCCCATCGGGGACTCCAGTGAAAGGATTAGGGCAGGCTTCACCTAGGGGACTCTCGCCCTCCCATTCCTTTACCCACCTCCCCCGAAGAACCTCAGAGGGGAGAAAAAAGATCTATACACACTCTGGAAAAGCACTGCTCCGATGCTTCTCATTTCCAAGTGCAGACCCCCAACGCCAAGACTGTGCCACGGCAACAGCAAATTCATTCCCTCAGAACAGGGGCTGACACCAGGTCACACATGCAAAGGCCTGGCAAGCGCAGTATATCCTTGTGGGGATCCCAACCGCCACCTAAGCGGCCAAACAGGGTGGAGAGGAGAATGCTGATAGCTGACAGCTACTCGTCAGCATCTTACACCAAAATGGAAGTCCTTCGGAGTCAGCACACTGCATAAGTGCTCATGTGCCACAAAAGACATTTACAAACTTGGCCCCCAACTTCATACTAACTGTACTGTGGGAAAGAAGGAATCGAGCAGCCTCTGATTGCATGAAGACAGAGAGCAGAGTGTGCAGCACATAGTAGATGTGTTATAAGTATTTGTTGAATAAATTAGCAAAGCAGCCACTTCCAATTGATTTTATTCTCTGGAGTTCTCACATTCCTCATTGTCACAAACCTTATACTAGAACACTTTAAGAAAGATCAAGTTCTGTTTTACTAACTATGCATTGCTAGATCATTAGTTAAAAGTAAATTCAATTTTAAATGAAGTTTAGGACGAAGGTTCCTCTTCCTTTCAGTAATTCATTCATAAAAATATTTTTTATTGAGCATCTACTCTATGTGAGACATCATTCCAGGATATATGTACAAGAAGGGAAAAAGCAAACAAAAAGTTCTGCTTTCGTGGTATTTACATTTGGAAACGAGTCTGAGAATGGCAATACAAATCACTGAGCCAAATGTGTGCTGACAGCCAGCTCAGGTCTGGCAGACCCTGATACTCAGGACACACTGTCACTGAGGCAGGACTGAGACTCCTCAATATGGCATCTCAGGCAGCCACCTCCACTGGATCACAGCAAGTGATCAAGATGCAATGTGTCTGCCAAGATACCATGTAAGGACAAAAAAATTGGCACATAGGTCCAGCCCACAGCGAGCTCTCTATTTGAAGAGAAGAGCCTTTTACAAAAAATAGTAACAATTCCTGATATGATTTGGGGGGGGGTGTGAGTGCAAAGGAAGTGATTCTGACAAGAATGGTTCAGATCACGAACATCATTGGCAGGGGTCAACTTGCCAAAACCCTACTGAAATCCAGGTTTGGGGGCCCTTCATGTGAACCAGTTGTTTCTAAGGCCCTGGAGAAGGCCCCCAAAATTTTGTGTTTTGGATTTTCTCATTAGATATAACAAAGGGAGAGAAGAAAGGAATGACAGTGTTCATCATTACTGTTAGCAGTTGGTGTGATTTTTTAGGACGGAAATGGGCTTTCTTCTGAACTACCTATTCATAGCAATGCCGCCACAGGCTAGCATTCATGGCAAAAGTCCAGAAAAATCCTACTTTAAAAATGAACAGGTAGACATACTAATTAAAAATAAAAGTACTATGTTTCTTCATCTGCAGTTAAAATAAGAAGTTTGGACCAAACCACTTCCGTGGATCCTACCAGCTCTCTGATTCTAAGCAATACAGACTCCAAAACTCCATTAACTGAACACCTGTTCACCCACCAACAAAGACAGAGCCTGGCAGGAAACCTGCACTTAAATTGAAACCAAACCCTACTCAGTGAAAGGATGCATACAGTTTAACCTGTATTTTTAAAGTTTATTCTTAGTGGGTTATGAAATCATTAGAAAAGGATACATATTACCAAACATAGAATAGGAATGGGGGAAATAGGGAGACAACATATACTGCATTAATCCAATAAGTGGATTTCTAACGAAAGTTATATTACAGCACACAGCTAATAAAGAAGACATTGACCTCACAGTTCTACGCCCCTTGGAAAAGAAAGCCTTCCAGGCTTTCACACCCACAGATGCGGCTCCACTTCCTCATCCCAGCCAACGTCCAGACAAAGGGCCTGTTAACTGCAGTTAACTTCTCTGACTGATTGACTGACCAGTACTTATTTCTCAAGCCAGGGGCCACAGATGTGTCCTTGGGAATCTACAGACATGAGAATTCTATAATTCTAAGTTTATGTCCTAGCATAAGCTAAAATAAATAAGCAATGATGAGGTCTAATTAAAACCTGAGAAAAAGAGAGATGCTAAGAATTCTTTGGACTCTGACAGTTTCAGATATAACTCCACAGCCCTTTCCCAAGTGTAGCGCAAACAAGAAGTGAGAAGGGCAAAGAGTGTGTCTCCGTAGGTCACTGGAATGGTCAGAATGGTCCTACGGTTAACACACATGAGAAGCGCTCCCAACTGGAGCCTTGATTTCCCCCCAAGTTAACCAAAAATTTATGTTATTATACACACATGAGTGGCTTAAAGAGCACCTTATCACAGAGTGCAACTGAACTGTTGAAGGTTTTTTTTACTTATAGCTTATAACTCCTCCCTTGCCCCGAAAATTCACAATTAAAAGATTTTTTCATTAGAATTAGGCTTTTGCTTTATCAGACTATTTAGTCAATTGTGACTGAATTGACTTAACACTAAGAAACGAACAAAACGGTTGACATGCCACAAGTCCAAAATCTTGTTTACATCTCTAGATAGATACAAATTCAATTTGTTTTCAGATTTTAGAAAGGTTTATAGTTTGTATGCTATATATAAGCTAACAGTGCTGGGATGTGTTCATATTTCTGCAATGAAAGACAGGGATGTTCAGGCTATAAAAGCATAATTTTAAAAAAAAAGATAAAATCATGACTCTCCTATAAACATAAAATGAACATATAAAATATTTAGCTGAATTCATTAATTAACCGGTAAGATCCTGTACCAGTTCAAAGGAGAATTCTAAGTATCACAATATACAAGCAATCAGGAATGCTAAAGTAAATTTAATAATAAATACCGGTATCCACAGGGTAATAAACAACTGAATAATAAGGAACAGTTCATTTGCATTTCAATGGGAAATAGTTTTATTTGCATTATTATCAGCTTTCTATAACTTAGAGGTTTATAAAGTAGCTCAAACAGGTAAGCAAGAAGGATGCCCTAAACAGAATATCCACGAATCTTTGCCGATTTCAGTCTTTCGTAGTGTTTCCTGACATTACAAAGCAGGCCGAATAAAGATTGATTTTACATCACTTCAGCTCAGACTTTGTTGCAAGTTAGTCTGTCACAAATTTGTTTCAGAACTTCCAGATTTTGGTGGTCAGTTTCTCATGAAGAAGGTGAAAGGGTTTTGTTATCACTTTAACCACAGTGTCTTCTAAGGGTTCCCATATGAAGAACAAACATATTTTGGGGAGCAAACAATTAGGAATGAGGACAATACCTCCTGCCAATGTAATGACATACCAGCGTCAAAAGAACATCAGTGTATTCTGTTAGCTTACTAAATTCCAGCCCCGCCTGTCCCATGAAGCAGCTGTAACAAATCACCTGTCCTCTCTAGGTCTCAGTTTGCCCAGCTGCAAATGTCCAGAACACTACCTCTGACAAGAGAAACCTCAGGGACCATGACTTGGCAGAAGAAACTATTCCATTCAGTGCCAAATAAAACCTGCAGGCTCCTGTCCTCTGTCAAATCCCAGTCCAAAATCCCTTTCTTCTATGGAGGCTTCTTTAATAAATCCAGACCTGCGTTCAATTCTAGCTCCAGAAAGTACTGGCTGGGTAACCCTGGGCAAGTTACTAAACCTCTCACAGCTTCAATTTCTGTATCTGCAAATTGGAAATAACTTCTAAATTGAAACAGCGGCTGGATCTTTCTGGATTCTCTATGTCCTTACTTTTTCTTCTAGTGTTTCTAGCATCACCTCTTCCCTCAGATAAATCATATAAAGTGGAGACACTAAGAATTTATAGTTGGATATACTTTTTACAGATATCCAGGTAAATGTTCAGTGTGTATATCCCATTTTCTCTAAATCAGGCACCATGCCTTTAATTTTGTTTCATCATGCTCTTGCTCTGAATAAGTGAACCCCTCTCTCCCTTTCTTCTGCTAGCTTCTCTAATTCATCTTCCAAACCCCAGCTCAGGCATCACCTCTTCTGTGTAGACTTCCCTGATACCCTCAGATTGATTTAGTGCCCTTAGGTGTGCAGCTCCTGTAGCAGCCTGTACCCTTCCCTCCTAACCCTTCCTCCCACATCATAGAACATAGGTCCAGGTGTATTGTAGGTCCAGGATCACTATGCTCCCTTTTAGAATGTGAGTTCCTTCAGGGAGTCAGAACATCACCCAACTTTGTATCCCTAGTACCAAGCCCAGTGCCTGGTGCGCAATATAAATTTTTGCAGAACTGAATTCAACTCTAAATGCAGGATTTGCCCATTGTAAGTGAGTAAATGATGCCACCGCCTCATTATGCAAGAAAAGGAATGGAGAGGTTTATGTTACTTGGGATTTGCCATTGTCAGTATCAGAAGGGACAACACATGGTTTTGGAGTCCACTGGAAAAAGGCCAAGGCTGGTAGAAAAACAGCAGACACATAGGAGCCAGTCAGCTCAGAGAAAAAACACATGAGTCGGCAATGAAGACCAAACATAAGAACAGCCCGGTTATCTAGAGTGAAGGCTGGATTAAGTCCCAGAAGCTAGGACAGCACTGGCCAAAATATACTTTGCAGACTATTAGACCCACTGGAGGGTCCCTGATAAAAATAGTTCATAAGAAGACAGGAGTGGGAAAGATGACAGGCTCTCCCCTTAGATGTATCCATGAGCATCTGAATATATTCTACAGTTATGACAGGTGTTGAAGTTTATTCTACTAAGAGCTTCCCCAACAGTCTTCACCATAGAACCCATCCTTCTGATGATATCAGTCATGCCATGTTATTGGGAATATGGGTCAGAACTGAGCACAGACTGAGATCTACATGGGCAGCACTGAACGATAGACCGGGCCAACAGACAAGAACCCAGGAAAGAAGGCCAGAGATGAGACAAGGAGGGCAGACTCAAGTCCAGAGCAGTTAATCTGGTGCTATAGAGGATCCTTCTTCAGAGACTGGGGGTGTCTCAAGGTAAATTCCCTGCTTAGTTATCCCCTTATCTCCAGAGCTTAAACCTAACAGTCTGAAATGATTTGGTTCCAAAGATGAGCACCAGCAGAGGATGAAAGTGGCCAAGGTGAGCAGAACAGACTTGGAATCTTATACTGTGGTTTTCAACCCCAGCTGAACATTAGAATTATCTGGGGAACTTTAAAAACTACAGCTTTCCCAGGCTCCCACCCAGGCCAATTAAATTAGATATTAGTAACCAAAGAATCCCTCTTTGCTAGACAGGGGGCTTTTATAGACTTCTTGTAAGAAAGGCCCACAGGCCTATCTCCCATCATAGCAAAGCTGGAATCTACTTAGGAAAGAAGTAGAGCCCTGGCCCAGTGAGAGCGGGGTCCTAATGAGAGTTCAGCCCACCCTCTATCCCCTTCATAAGAGTTCTCTATGAAAAATGCCACAGATTTCCACCCCCCCCCCCAGAAAATGCCATTCTAGCCTTTCCCTAAAAATAGCTTGGCTTCCTTGAAGGGGGTCAGATCCATGGCCCTCAGAGAGAAAAGCACAAATACAACTCTTGCCAAACCAGGCTATCAACACTTAAATCAGCCTGCTCTGAGGTCCACACGAAGTTTCAAAAACAAGAAGAGTCTTCTGTAAAGGGTGTAACAGCAGACCACAGTTACACAAGGCGCCTAGTTCCAGTTCTCGAAAAGCTTCATGTCCAAAAGTTCCTATTAATTATTACTTTACCAAATGAAAATGAGTTATGTCTCTCTGTCATTTCAGCCAGGATGTTCTCCAGGCTGCCAAAAACACACGCATACCCAAATACCAAAACTATGTAGGGAAGGCTACAGAACGTCCTCACCGGAGACAAGACAGAATTTTCACTTCATAAATCAGCGAGAAACTCTGAAAAGGCGGCCAGTTGAAAAGACAAGCTACACTGATGAAATATTTTCTTAATTCACTTCATTCAGGGTAATTGATTCCTTTTTTTTACTTCACGAACAAGTAATTTTTAATGTAAATAATAAAGTCAGTTAACCGTGTACTCTTATTGCACGTGGAATGACAAAGTTTTTATCTGAATTAATTAGGTGATTTTTTCACTAATACGGATGTGTTGCTTTTACTTAAGACTTTGTTTTTAATCAAATCCCTTCCCACTCCGACCCTCACCCGGCTATTAGATGAAATGGAAACAATGGAAGTTAGTTATCATGTGTCTCCAGGTGTGATTCTTTCCAAATTATTACAATGGCAAACACCTTAGAATCAGCATCAAACTACCCAGCTTCCCTTAGATGGCAGAGTACGCAAATCCCAAGCTATATTTAGAGTGTGTTTCAAATTTATTTCATCCCTGGGTCATCACTGCTAGGAGGGTCAACCAAAATTTTAACATGTTTATTATTGCCATACAACTTTGCACATTGTAATTCCCACTTTTAAATGTAAAATTAATGACAGTGGGTAGAAAATTCAACCCATTTTGCCTGAGAAGCTAAATTTCTCCCCGATAAGAATAGAATATTCAACCTGGCAAACAGAAGAGGCCCTCAGTTTCCATGTTCCCATGTTTATCTCTAGGTCCCCATCCTACTTAGGAGGCTGAAGGAACAGTGTAGCGGAGAACAAAATTACTTCCACGGCCTGTAATTTGTCTGGTGTATTGGAACTGAGAAGCAGTCTTATGAAACCCAAACCTCAATGCTGCTGCTATTATTATTATTACTATTACTATTATTACTGTTACTATTACTATTATTACTATTACTATTAGAATTTTTGAGCACTTCATTTTCTTTTGGGGTAGAATTTTTTAAGCTCTTTTAAGCAAGCTTTTACAAAGTTCAAAATTTTTTAAAGATTTTATTTATTTTTATAGAGAGGGGAAGGGGGTACAGAAAGAAACATCAATGTGCGGTTGCCTCTTGCACGCCCCCTACTGGGGACCTGGCCCACAACCCAGGCCTGTGCCCTGACTGGGAATCGAACCAGTGACCCTTTGATTTGCAGGCTGGAGCTCAGACCACTGAGCTATACCAGCCAGGACAAAGTTCAAGTATTTTTAAAAGCCTCAATTTTACTATTCTCTCCATAGGAAAAGCCAATCTTTATATCACGTGTGTTTCCCTTGCCCAGATAAGGGTGCCATATTTGTGCACTTGATGTCATTTTTGTGAAAATTCTTTTTGTTTCCACTCACCAAAATCTTACTGATCCAGCCAAAGGGGAAAAAAAATTATGCATACGCACACACACTGCACACTCCTGGAGGTTACAGTCTCTTATGCTAACTCCGGGCTTCAAGATAGGTCCTTAGTTGTCATCAGTTGTCTATCTGCTTGCTGCTCAGTGTGGTCCAGTGGCCAGTAGCATTGGTGTCTCATAGGAGCTCCTTAGAAATGCAGATGCTCAGGTCCCAGCCAGACCACTTGAATGAGCAACGGATTCACATGTGTGGCAAAGTGTAAGAAGCGCTGGTCTAATGCCAACTCCCATTTCATGGTCAGAAACAGTATCTTGTCATGGAAGTTCATCCTGCTGCTTCTCAGATCCCTCCAGAGTCCAGGCCTGAGGGATGATAAAACCCTAGCAGAGGCCTTGACGGTTTTCAGCAGAATAAAGCAGTCATTCCTCCAACCAGACAACAATCGAGGGGGCAGTGGCAGGAGTGGCCTCCCCCGCCCCTGAGCCTCAACACGGCAGAGTCATTAATTAAGATCTGCTGGCTGCTGGCGAAGCAGTCACTCTGGCGTTGCCTGTCTGCCTGGGACTGGCGTGAGGTGTGAGAATCTGGGTAGCCTTCTCCATGGCTCTGCCCTGCTGGCGTTGATTGTGTATGATTAATGATTTAAAGGAATAAAAAGAGAAAGGTCAACTTCTGAGTTCAAGGCAGAGCAGCTACATAGGGAGTAATTAAGATACTTGTGTAAGCATGATTAATAAGCACAAACTGGCACTCTGGGAAGTAAACAAGATGCAAGCAGATGGTTAGCATGGAAAAGGTTTTTTTTCCTCTTTCCTAAAAGCAATTTTTCAGCAGCTTGAAACTTGGCTTGTGAATTCTTTTCCTCCCCCAAGTCTCAAAAAACTCATTATCTCTAAAACCTTAAAAAAAAAGCTGTGGTGAACCCCGTCAATGCTCACTCATTCTTATTTAAAAAAAAAAAAAACTTATTATTTTATCTTTACAGATAACTAGAGTTTGCTTGTAAAAGGGATGCAACTCATCTTTGTTTCTTGCTGCCTTTTATGTCAAGCATCCCATGAACTACCAAGCCTGACAAGGTGGTCCACTGCAGAGTCTTTTAACTCCCACCACCACTCCTCCCCCGCCCCTCCTGTCCTATGATGGGCAGAACAGAGGCATCAATGGTGGCATTTCTGGAGAGTGCTGGCAGGCAGATGTCAGAGCCGTCCGGCAGGCACCCCTCACGAACACTAATCAGCCCTGGTGTTCTTTTACAATCCATATCTAATTCGCAAGTTTCATTCTTTCTGAAAAACAATTACTAGGTTTTGAAGTTCATTGTGCATTTACTCAACTGTCTCTTCACATTAACGTAAAGTGAGAACAAGAAAAAATAGAGTCAGCAGGGAAGGGACAGCAAAAGATGTTAAGAGTGGATGAAGGCTTTATTTTAAGAGTAATATAATTACATGTGTGTGCAATATTTTACAATAAATGAAACACAAAAGGTGCACCCTGTATATTCCAGATAATTGTGTGTGTGTGTGCGTGTGTGTGTGTGTGTGTGTGTGTAGAAAATGAGAGAGAGGAGCAGAGAGAGAGAGAGAGATGACAAAGAGATAGAAAAGAGAGAGACACACACACTGCTATGAAAATGGGAAGAGAACAGGAGAGGTCATTTATGACTTAGGAAAACAAAAAGATTCTCCCAGGATCAAAAAAATAAGGTGTGCATCTTCCTTATCAAAGATGTTTGTGTGTGTGTGTGCGTATATGTATATAGTGCAATGACAGAGCATGCAGACTTGGTTTCTTGGTTTTCTCCCTCTGCTGAAAGAAGAGAGAGGGGAAAGGAAAGAAAAAGAACAGAAAGAGTAAAAAAGAGAGGAGAAAGGAGAGAGGAAAAGGAAAGAGGAAGGGCAAAGAGAAGTAAAGAAAGTTGGTCAAGCAAAAACTGGAAGAAGAAGAGGTATACTCCAAGAAGGTGCCATAAACCCAGAGTGTCCGTCTTGAATTGCAGCTCTTTAACTTCCTGAGGCAAACACTGAGCTGATAGCCCCAATTCTCAGGCTCCCTGCTCCTTGACAGGGCAGTTGTGAACTTTATGTCAGCAAGTTGCCATTGGGCCTCTCCAGGGCAGCCTCAGTAAAGGGGCCAGGTCTGTGTTTGTCATTCCTTGGCCAGCCCCCCAGGCTATTCATCTCACCTCCTGCCACTGGGACCCGTCCTGCAGAGCTTCTCCACCCAACAGACAACAAACAATTCAGGCCCCAAACCTGAGTCCGCATCCCACATCACTCAGCTTACCATCCCCAGGACTGAGGACCCTGCACTTGGGCAAGAATCGATCACTTGGGCCATGATCAGGTGGGTGACTGTACTCTCTTCATCGGCACCAGGAAAAGAAAAGAACCCCAAGATTCCCCCAGTAGAAAACGCTAGCACATAACCACCACTGTGTTTGGCCTCATGCCTCAATTCTCTTATTTTTCTTTTATACTAAACACCGTAGTCATTCTTAAGTCCTCATTTGCCAAAGGTATTAGAAAAATAACTACAAATGTTTGGAATACCCTACATTATTCAGAAAGAAATTTGGTTTTCTCCTGAAGAAAGCTGCAGTCCCTTTAAGATGCTAACATGCTCTGTGAATTGTCTGTAGGAGGATATCGCACATCATTTCCCAAACCAGCTTAACTTCAGGAGCTACTCCCTCTCCAAGTGTTAGGTTCCATATGGGCACTTTTGAGAAACACAGCACTACAGCAAAAAACAAAAACAAACAACAACAAACAACAACAACAACAAAAAACCCTCTTTGTTATTTGAGAGTAGTGATTGATTTACCCTCTATCTTCCCCTTCCCCAGCCTGAACATGCCAGTCTCACAAGATTTGCCTTCAGAGATCTATTTTCTACCCCTTGAATTACTTTTTTACAAACCTGCCCACCTTCCATTTTTTCACATTCCCTTTGAACTCTGGGAAGCAACTCCAAAACTCCAACAAGGATCTCATTCATGCAACATGAAGTGAAAACGACTTTGCCCACCACACTTCCTCTAACACGGCTCTGGGTTACACTGAAGTTTTTCATCCCACATTATCTGCAAGTGCAAGCTGAGGTCTCTCCCCAAATAACTCATATCCATCACTTTATTTGCTCCCAGGTCCTTTAGGAGCAAGTTTTTGGAAGGTGTAAAAAAGTCTAAACACTGTGGAGTAAGAAAGTAGGGGAGGAAAGGAAAGGCCCACATTTGGCAGAGTCCACATTCCCAGCTCACATCTGCCTCTCTCAGGACGTACTCTTCAGAAGGACACTTACAAAACCATGGCACAGTATACACTCTGATGTCCTCCATGGCCTGAGCAAAGAACAGTAAGGAAAAAATCAAGAAAAAGAAAAAATGTCTGTGTTCTCTGTATTAGAGTCCATTCTTCGTCGGAGACTCATTACCCTGCACCTAAATTGCTTCAACAGCCTCTCCAGTCCGCCTCCCTAATTCCAATCTCTTACCCTAGAATCAAATTCGAATACCATTATAGATCTGATACCACTTCCACCAAGTGTCTCGTCTATTCAAACACACACTTCATCTTCACGACAATCCTTGGTACTATTACAAGCCCCAATTTACAGATAAGAAAACTGAAAGACAAAGAGGTTAAGGTCACACCACTAGAAAGTGGAGAGCTGGGATTTGAACCCCAATCAGTCTGGTTCCAGATTCCAGGTTCACTGCTTGCCATTTTGCCGGGCCCTACCAACTGTCCAGTCACAGTTTCCCACTGTCCCAGCACACAGTTATCCACCCTCCACATTCCACTCTCCTCTGTAACCATTTTCCCAGCATCAACTCAAGTACCACCATCACGAAGATCCTTTCCCAATACCACTGTCCTGTCCTGTGAAGTCTCGTAGCATGAAGTCCTATCTCATACTGCTCAGTGCTAAGGGGCATTACGGCTTGTATTTTTTATCTCAACTTGATTATAAACTCCTTGAGGCTTCAGTCAGCTGCCAACAGGCTGAATAAATAGGTGGATATTCCTTTACTGCTACCTAATGGGGCCCTTACGAATCTTTCCACTGCTGCCAGTGTATCTTGACCGGGCCAGGATTTCCCTGGTACAAAGCTGGCCTCCAAAATTCTCTCCCACACGCCTCTCCTCTCCAGCCTAAGCCTCCATTTTATTGTCTCTCAGGCTGGCCCACAAATTGAAATAGAACATGATGCTTAATTTTACATCAATGTATTAAGCTGCTTTAAACACTTCCATATTCCCCAAATGTAGTTAAATATATGAACTTGCACTTAGAGTTGTCAACAACGCATTGACGATTTGTTTTATAGTTGCATGTTAATCTACAATCTGTTTAATGTGATCCAATACATTATTCGGGAGGGTGATATATAAATGTAAGTCTTAGACCATGAAATATCATTTAGGATTAAGCCGCTAATCTCTTAGGAGAGGAGATGCCTGCTCACAAAGGCAAGCAGTTAAGCAGAGCCCCTGGGCACAAATGGTACCATTGTCTCC
>PVKM010003681.1:36282-56288 GCA_004027735.1 Carollia perspicillata | reverse complement strand
AGAAAAGAAAAGAAAGAGGCAAAGGGAGGACTCATAAATGACCTCCAGGTGTCTGGTTGGGCATATTCACTGAAAGAGGGAACACGGGGAAAAGAGTAAAAGTCAGAGAGTGATTTATAATAGATAAATTTTAAACTTACTTTGTGTTCAAGATCCAAAGGCTACAAATTCAGTTCTGTTCATCAAATGGACTTTCACAAACACCAGTAGGTGTCCAACAATGAAGAGAGGTGGAGAGGGACAATAAGCAAACCCAGGGAAGGCACAGCAATGTGGATGGCCAGGATTTCCGAGGGTGAAGTTCAGCCATTACAGCACATGCATGTGTGGTGGGCTGAGAGCAAGCTGAGCTTATAGCCTGACCTCCCTGGGGGCTGGGTTGGTCACAGAGGGCTTTCCCGGAGGAGGCAGAACTTGAACTGATGGGATGATGAATTGGGTTTGGGAGACGATGGACGCACCAGGGAGCAAAGGTTTGGACCTGAGAGGGGTCCTGGATATTAAGGAACTAGTTTGTATCCATTCTGGCACCTCTGACATTGAGTAGAGGACCTGGCATTGAGCAAGCAGCAATGAACTTCAAAGTTATTTTATCTAATTTCCTATATTCTTGACCAGTAGCTACAAAACAATGATTCTCTTCGGCCATGTGCCTGAAGGTTGAAGGCATTCCAGACCCATAAATATTATTTCCAAGCCAACTGATGCATGAAACTAGACTTTGATTAAATATTACAACCAGCACTTGGTAATGGAGCTTGAGACTGTCATTTATCAGCAAGAAATGTGGACATAATAATTCATTAAGTCCCTTTGAGCTCTCTCTGAGCTGAGCACTTGGGACTGAGGGGCCTGGAGAGGTTATGCCTTGTTTTGGCTGGTTGTGAGACTTGTTTCCAAACTGCTTCTGAAAACCATTAACTCCCCAGGAGGCTCCAGGCTGCTGCCCTCCAAGTGTCCCAGCCACTGAGCCTCTTGGAAGGTCTCTATTTATCACCACGGAGTCCCTGCCTTCTCCCTTGAAGTCAGAGAGTTAAGGGGAGGGGTATACAGAAGCTTCCCCTGCCTCATTAAATTGCTGACCCCTCCCACAGCTAGAGGACCTATGTGTGGAGGGACTCATTGTCCATTCATTCAGGAGTGCTTGACAGTTACCAAGTGGCCGACACTGCAATAGGCGCTGGCCATACTGGGAACAACAAAGCACAGCTTTGGCTTTCAACAAGTCCACACCCCAAAGTGGCTCTGCAAGTAAGTAGGCAGTACACAGTGATACCACCTATAAGAGCGGAGGCACCTAGCCTGGCCTGAGAGTCAGGGAGGCCTTCCTGGAGGAGGTAAGAGCTAAGCTGAGGCCCAAAGAATGTGTAGGAGTTAGTTAAATCAGGGGGACAGAGAAGAGTGCTTTAGGTGTAGGGACTAGCATGTGCAAAGCCCTGGGATGAGAGAAAGCTTGGCACCGTTGAAAGAATGAGGTAATTTTGGTCTGAATAGGGCTTTAAGTATGAAGCAAGAGGTAACAAGAACTGTGATTGGAGAGCTTGCCCAGTCCTTGCAGGTCCATGCAGTCCTTGAACTTTATCCTGTGTTGGGGTCCAGAGTGGCCTTTAAGGTTGCAGGGGGGTGTCTTGCTGTGACCAGCTTCGTGGCTTTAAAGATGACTCTAGCTGTCATGTGGAGAATGGGCAGTGGGGGAGGAGCGTGGACACCATCAGAGGAGTTGGGATGAGCCAGGTGCCTTTCACACTGAGCCTCTGTGGACCACCAGCAGCTATGTAGGTTGTGGGAGGTTAGGGTCAGGACAGGTAGGGTTTGGTGCAGGAACGAGCAACCCTAAAACTCTGAGTAGCTTCAAATAATAAAGGTTTATTTCTGCTCTATGCTACATGACTGTCACAGACTAGCTGGGGACCTCTGAGCAGCCACTATCTGGAACATGGAGAGAGAAGAAGAATAGGTGTATCTCACACTGGCACTAAGCTTCCACCCAGGAGTGACAGACACCATTCCCATTCCCATTTCATTGGCCAAAGCAATGGCCACTTCTGTTTTCAAAGATGGTAGGATGGTTCCACTCCACTCTGGAAGACCAGAGAACCAGACCTACTTATGGACATGAGGCTGGTGCCTCTGCAGCCCTCCCATTTCATACCCATCACAAACATGGGTCTGCTGCTTTTAGAATGTATTTCCATGTACCGGTCACATTTCATCCTCCCACCAGCCCTGGGAGGCAGGTACAATGACCCCGTCAGAGCCATTAGGCTCAGCTTCCTAAAATCCCCATGGAAAGAGAATTAAGGGTTCAGGATTCAGAACTTCTGGGAGAGTTAGGGTGAGCAAAGACCTCCCAAGTGCTGTGTGCATATTTTTATTTTTACTTTCACTAAAATAAGAAATAAAAGCAACTTGCTAAAAATAAAGAGAATGCTGATGGCATTTACATGTTGAAGAGAGACATCATGGAGGCTGAGATGGCTTTGCTCGCCCTCCCTGTCAGAGACTTGGAGCAGTTGCCTCCCTGTATTTGGAGCAAAAGGATTGTAAATGCATTTTGCTTCGGTGCAGACATTACATATGCCTTGGGGCCTTTTATTTATTCTGGATGTGGTTAACCAAGCAGATATCCTGAGGTTGTGACACAGCCAAGGGCTTCAGGCTCCGGGTTCCTGCAGGATCTCAGAGCAGCAGCCCCAAGACACGGCTACCTCCCTCTTAGGCTCCCAGATGGAGTTCTGAATTCCATCACTGAGTCTCCTCGACTCTGTCTTCTCTCGGCCTTCCTCTTCTGTGCCCTACCCACTAGTTGTAGCTCCATCTTGTTGCCAGTAGGCCTGAATGTCAGTGGAACTGAACATCGAGCTTGAAATACTAGCACTTGGCCCTGGAGCACTGAGGCAATGTGAGAGCAAGGGCTCTGGGGCAGCCTGACTTGGGATTAAATTTCAACTCTGCTGCCTAACCAGGGGGTGGCCTTGGCCTAGACAGTTGACATCTTGAACCTCCATTTTGTCATCTACAACCGGGGGTGGGGCATGGAGGCAGAGGATGGATTGGGATGCTGTGAAGAGTGAGTGAGCAAAGACATGGAAAGCGCAGGCACTGTGTCTTAGGAAGTGAAAGCTGCTAGAGTAATGATTATCACCTGTCAGTTTGCATCAGCACATTCACACTTGGGGAAAGATGCCGCCAGGTCACTAAGTGACTTGCCAGAGGTCCTACTGTTAGCACGTGGTAGAGCAGGACCTGCTGTGTGACCTGGGAGTAAGCAGATTCTCTGAGACTCTCCTTTCAATCCCAGGGGCCTCTTCCCTCACTCTCACCTTGTTCACTCAAAAGACAGTTTCCCCACAACTACCTAATACGGCTATTTCCCCATGACCTGAGTTGGAGGCCTGAGTGGCTCCCCATACTCCCTCTATCTGTTGCAGAGTGGTTCAGTGCTCGCAGAGCTCGTCCCTGCTGAAGCCAGCACCGGCACCCTGGATCTCTGTCTGCTTTCCTTGTGTCGGCTCTCTGTGCGTTACACACACAGTGACTGTCACGCAGGTACACACCCCTGTACGTGTCAGAGTCAACAGACTGCTCTGTCTGAACCGAACATCAGACGCGCCAGCCTATTAAAAGCTTGGTCCCTGTGAGGATAAAGGTCAACTGCTGGAGGGAGCTGAGAACGGAGACCTGCCCTGTCCCCTGAGATTTTTGCAGGAGTGCCCCAGAGAGCTGGTGCGGCCCAAGCCAGGAGAGATGCCACAGGATGGAGGAGGGGGTGAGGAGGCTGACTTGGCAGCAGACCCTGGGAGGTATTACGGCAGAATGGACAGGATCATTCTGGCGGGCACGCAGACACACACGGGCGGTCACCACAGTGACGTCTCTGCATGCGGTGGCAGCTGCAGGGGTTGCGAGGCGGGACATGCTTTTGCCTTTGGAACCCTGTGTATGCTGGTGTGTACATAGGGAGTGGAATTAATTAAATGCCTCAGGGCCTTCTCAGTTGCTGAAAATAAACCCAGCCAGGCCCCCAGCAGCGTGCCTGCCTGCCTTGCTGTTAGGAGTGGGTGTCTGTCAGATCTCTCCAGGCTTCATGGGGCGGGAGGCACACACGGCTCACACAGCCGGGGTCAGTGTGCCTGCCACTGTCTCCCCACAGGCAGCATGTGGTTCTGAGCCCTGCCTGACTCCCCATGGATGTGCAGATGCAAGGACACATGCAGACATCCAGAGGCACACAGAAACACGTGTGGATCCATGCAAACAAGCAGAGGACCACCGGGACACACACATGTACATAGACACACTTGGACACAAAGATGGATGCCAGGAGCACATATGGCCATGTGGGCACTCAAGGGGATGTAGAGAAACCAAAATAGCCCAGACAATATATTCAGGTAAACCTGGCATGTGTGCCCTTCAGGACCCATGGCACACAGTAACACACCCGCAGGCTCAATGGGACAAGCTTGGACATGGCTTCAGAATCAGAAAGCCTCGGTCAGCTTCTGGGTGTGCCTTTTGCTAGAATTGTGACCTTGGGTTTGTTTCTTAACCTCTTTGTGCCTCTGTTTCCTCAACTGTCAAATGGGATAATACTAGTACCAACCTCATGGTGTTCTTATGAAGATGAAAGCAAGAAAGTGAACACACGGCTCTCAGCAGAGCACCTGGGGCTCACTAGGAACTCGGTAACACCCTCACCAGCCATGGGCTCACATGGAAATGTGGGACACGGACATATTCAGACACACCTGGAGAAAACGACACGAGGGGCAGAGAGGGGCCTCAGACCCTTACACATCGGGGCTTACAAACACACCTGCCTAACCCTGCCCACGGGCAGCCCTGTGCTCACACACGCTCCCTTCTCCACCAGCACCACCGAGACCCAAGCTATTTGCAGGCATCTGACCAAACCATGCAGAGCGAGGCAAACCGAAGGCCTTCTTGGCCAAGAAGGCACATGCTGTGAGGTGTGGTTTCTAGCTGCTAAAACATATACCCTTCCCTGTGGCTCGCCATGACCTACAGGCCAAGATCCAGTCTCTTGAGCCCAAACTTCATGCACTTCTGTGCTTTTCCTCTGCCTCCCACTGCCCTCGTTGCATCTCCCCTTTGCTCTAAGGGGGCTCCCAATAAACAGTACCTCTCCAGTTCTAAACAATTGAGAAATGAAAGGAAATGGTGGCAAATGGGGGCCATGTATAACCTTTATTGCTGAGAAAATGCAGGTTGGAGCAACTAGCTTGTTGTGAGAGGCAAGGAGGCCTTCTAACTGGGTCCCAGAATGTGATACACTTAACCACACAGTTTCAGACAGTGCTGGAGGGGGACAGGCACCCTCCATCTGTCCCCAGTGCTGGAGGGGGACAGGCAGAGAGCTGTGTACACACTGTTGCCCCACATCGCTTCCCTGGGCCCTGCCCCTGCTCTGCCCTCTGTGGCCCCTGTCCTGACCTCGCATCAGTGTTCCGTGCTGTGTAACTGTGTGGCCACAGTCTAATGGCTGAACACAACCCTGATTATCTCACAGTGTCTGTGTGATTATTGTTTACCACCTTCAAAATAAAAACCTTCACTTGAAAGGAATTTCCTGGTTGATCAATGGGTGGATAGATCTATTTATATCTTTATTCCCATCTTTAAGGAGCTTCCCTTCTAGATGTCGAGATGTTGAGGGGAGGGGAGAGAGTGAGACAGCCAGACAGGGAATAGGCACAGATGCCTGAAATGGGAGGTAAAAAGCACAAGAACGGGGTTCAGCCTGGAGCTGGGGTCACCTCCCACGGTTCTCTCTGCACATCTCAGTCCCTACCCCACATTGACCTGGACTGTGGGCTGGCCTCCCACACCATGCCAGGTCTTCTTCAGCTCCCTGAGAAATTATAGCTGGCTTTTGAGTTGGCCGTCTTTCTTTCAAGGCAGTTACAAAATATAAATTTATTGTAGAAATAGAAAAGTGCAAATACTATTAAAATCATTCTGAAGTAATTGTTGTCATTTTGATGTGCTGCTCTCCATCTATTTCCAGTGGGTGTACATCTGACCTTTAAGAGACACGAGTCTGAACTGGGCCGGTCCACTTACATGCAGGTGTTTTCCAACTGACCTGCACAGTTCAAACCCATGCTCTTCCGGGTCACCTCCACAGTTGGGGATCCTCGTATGTGCAGGGCTGACTGTAGTTTTATTCAGATTTAACACTGCCTGGGAGTTGGTGTGCATAACCCCTGCATTGTTCGGTGGTCAACTGTATATGTACGTGTATTTTTTAGTAAGATTGATATAAGGCCACATATTTTTATCCTAATGCTTGCTATACATCACACTGTAATCACTGGCCTATACATGATCTTATGTTGTTTCTTGTTTTGTTTTATTTATACTAATATAATAAACAATGATAAACCTACCACTCAACCCAAAAACTAAAATTATTACTAGCCACTCACATCAACCTATGTGCTCCTTCTCTCCAGCCTATCTCCTCAGAGATAACTCACAGCTAAATCTTTTCTTTCTCGTGCCTTCAATTTCAATATCTGTATCATATCTATTTGATTTCACATTTTTAAAAAACTCATTAAAGAAAGATGCTGTGCCTATACGTCTAAGACTTGCTCCTTCACACAGTGGCACCCCCGATGTTGCCTGTGTCGGCAGCTCACCTGTATGATGCTGTGTGTCCGCAACACGGCCATGGGATGCTGCGTTGTGTGAATTCACCACAGTTTAATCTGTTCTCCTATGCATGCACACTTAATTATTTCATTATAGCCTGGTCAAAGCATTTTACAGCTAGCTCTTACTCGCTGCATAATGCTTTATTTATGGAAGGCTGTCTCTTTTCATCCCTTTTCTATTGTTGACTTTTAGATCACGTGTCATTTTATAAATGGTGCTGCAACCACAGACTTCCCTTTGCATGCTTCCCAAGTGTTTTTCTTAGGGGGAGCTCTGAGCTGTGAAACTGCTGGTTCAAGAAGCATGCACATTTCTAAGGGTTTTGATAGGGATGACAAAATACTCTCTAGAAAGTTTCTAATAATTCCTGTTGTCACAGCACCTGCCAACACAAAGTACCATCATTTATTAGAAGTAGGGAAGTAGGAAGGGAGGGAGGGCCACACAGGTATCTGTGTCTTTCAGAGAGTCCGAAGCCTTTGTCATTTGAAGCTGGATGTGCACCGACAGTGGAGTGCTGTTGACCCAGGGACCACGAGCCCCTGCCCTGCCGCTTCCCCCTCCCCTCTCTGTTTCAGCCACGCTGCTTTCCTGCGAGCTCTTCCAACGTGCCAAACTCTGTCTTCCAAGTGGCCTTCACATGTGTTTCCTCCAGTTGAAACTCTCCCGCCGCCCACCCATCTCTCGTTGCTACAACATACACATAGCTGAGTTCTTCCAGTTTGGGGGGCCTTCGCTTCAATTTCACCATCTCAACAGAGTCCTTTTCAGACGTCTGATTCAGTGCTTCTTGCCTGTCGTGAACATTATGGTCTGTCCCCAGTTTGATCCCTTTGTGACACCTACCACAATCTGTGACACATGTAGGGCGGGGAGGGGAGTAGGTTTACAGTTGTGAGTACGTGAAACACGGCGTTTATTCTTGTATTGTTATTCATTAGTTATTGCCTTATTTTTCATATGAACAGCTGTAAACCTGCTTTTGCCCCACCCTGTATTTGTCTCCCTGCCCCCACCTGACTGTGATCGTAATGTGAACAGAGGCCACGTGTGATTCATCTACTACTAGATCCGCAGCACCCAGCTTAGGGCCTGGCACGCAGAACTCAGCAGACACCTGCTGTGGAAGGAATGACGAACGAACAAATGTAGCCCAGTGCCACACATCGTCAGTGCTCCTGTGCTCGTGTTTAACGAGGAAGCAGAAAAATGACCCTGTGCCACCGCCAGTGCTCTCTGGGTGGGAGGCAGCCCTCACTGACCCCGGGGACCCTACCAGCCTCGTTGGATGCCATGGTCCAGTCGCTGGGCCAGGGATGTTACTGGCATGTGCGCACATGGGTTTCTGGGAGACACGACTGTGGCTCCTTCTCCAGAGAGCACCGAATCCTGGAGATCCAGGCACCCTCACCCCTGTTGCTCACCACACACACAGCCTCCACACTGTTCACCCATCTGCCACATGGGGACTCTTGACCCTCTGACTTAATGATTGAGTGCTCTAGAGATAAGAGAGTCTGTGCCCTGGGTCAGGAGTCGGGAATAGTTGTGGTCCCAAGGTCGCCCGGCTGGGGCCCCCTCACTGGATCTTTGTGCTCTATACATGGCAGCAACGACAGCACATTGTTCTGAGTTAGGGTCTGTGTGGCTCCCTGAGAGTCATTCTATTTGATTTTTTTTCAGCAGCCTTAAGATCTCAGGGCTATTCTTCCCACTCGGGGCTTAGGGAGGGCAGCTGGCTTATTGAAGGTGCACAGCTACTAAATGACAAAACCAGGCCTGTCTGCCTGCAAACTCTTCGTTACTGTGGCTATAGAAGAGCAAAGTGGGTGGACTCGGTTCCAGCTGACCACTGGGAGTCAGGGGCCCCTGTTCTGCTGGAAAGAACCCCATTTCCCTTTGATGTCCATCAGTTGCAGAAAAGATCTGTCTGTTTGGGATCCAATCCGTGACATTATTCTCTCACATGTTCATTGTGCACATGCAGTGTGCAGTGCACAGCACGGCAGAAGACTCCTCGGGAAACACAAACACGCGCAGACCTGCTGAGTGGATGGAGGCCAAGACTGGCCAGAGTCGCTGCTAGTCTGTAACGGGTGCACATCTCAGCTGGGGACATGAAGAAGTATAGTGACCTCACCAGGGATGGAATCAGTCACACTGTCCTTTTTAGCAGAAGAGAAAACTTGGTGGTGTCTCAGCTGTGAACTTTAGGTTTAATGGGCAGCATATCAGAGCTGTTTCTGTGTGTGTGTGTGTGTGTGTGTGTGTGTGTGAGAGAGAGAGAGAGAGGGAGAGAGAAGGAGAACTAAAGAACACTCCCCACCAGGCTTTCATGGACTCAGGAAGAAGTCTCGATGGAGTGCTAACATGCTTTTAACAACTTGGAGCACAGGCTGTTTCCTTTCTGGGAGGGGCTGATCTCCATTTCACACCTAAGGCTCAGCCCACCCTAGAGACACATTTTAAACCTCTCAGTCTGCGTCTGTGAGCCACACGGCACTGACCTTCCTTCAGTGTGCCGAGCCCTGGGTGACAGCACTGAAGATGTCGCCAAAACCCCACAGGACCTGCAAATCGGTGTGGGCAGATGCGTAAGGAGACACTGGGTTGAGGAGCTCCTGGGTTCAGAAGCAGTGAGTGGGGAGACAAGGATAACCATTTCTCATTTCTGGACCTCTGTCTCTTCATCCCTAAAGTGGAAGGGTGAGGAGGATGGAAATTATTTTATCTCTAACATCCCTTCCAGCTCTGGGTTTCAATTACTCCATGTCTCACTGACTTCCAAACAGCTAGGTGAGCAAAGGTATGGTCATGATCTCCCATTTTCCCTGGACGTTTCTGTCTACTCTTATTTTTTCTGCAACAGACCCTTAGGAGCTGTACTTACTGTGTAGAGGTGATGAGGGCTAAAGGACAGAACCTTTATTCCAGTTTGTGGTTGGGAAAACTGAGGTTCTGCACTAGACCACACAGCTCCTTGAACAGCAGCTGGGCTTGGTTCCAAACCTCCTGACCAGCCCTGCACTCTACCCACTGCCAGGCTACGAGGGTACCAATCTGAGGCATCCAGAAAGCAGGTGCCAGATGAGAGAATTTGTCATTTTGTCTCAGTCCAGCCAAGCATCAAGCCTGTGAGGTCCTCAGTTAAGTGCATGCCGGTTTGCAAATACCCCAGTCCCTTCCACCTCCTTATCTGCAGGCAAGTTTCTCTTGTCTTTTAAAGTCCAGTTCACAAGTCCACTTCCTCTGACCTCCTTGGACTGAATGAGTTGCTAAGTTGCTCATTCATTACCCACTCTGCCCAGTGGGAACTCACCCTGCTACCCCTGCTCCAGCACAACACAGGGGCTCTCTGGGCCGGTTTCCAGTGTTACAAGTTGTGCACTCTGTCCTGATCTCCATTAGGCAGGCAGTCTTCTTTCTCTAAGACAAAGTCACAGCCTGGCCAAGGCCTGCTCTGAGGCATGTGGCAGCAAGTTCTTCCATCACACTTCCCCCCCTAGCATCAGCATCCTCTTATAGCCCATGTTCTCACGTAAAAAGCCACATTTTGTCTTTAAAAGGGAAAAAGGCAAAGACCAACTTTAGTGTCAAAATGGCTCCTAAGCACACCACTGGAGTTCTGCCCTTTGCATTTATTCCTGACCGAGTAAAATAATGTTTCAGGACATGTTATAGCCCCCAGGGCCTGGCACACAGTAGGTGTTTGGTGTGGTGTTCTCTCAGGTTGCACCGGGCCACAGCAGCCCTGCGTTGTTTGAAATGCATTCAGACCTTCCCTATAGTTCTCCACTGGGACTAGGAAATCTGTCCCAGAGTCTAGACAGGAAAATCTGGTGGTGTAGACACACCTGGAAGGCGACGCTGTGTTTCAGATCACAGCCGACACTCTGCTTCCTTCGCTGTACTGGCCCTGTGGGCTTGCTCCACGTAGCACAGGCCCCTCGCCCCAGCCCCACGCTGACTGCTGCCCTGGCTCTTTGGGGTTGTGAAGAGTGTGTGTTTGTGGCTCTTTATACGTTGAGCCAGAAATGGATGTGTCCACTCAATAAATCTGGTGTAAAGTAGCAAATAAAGACGGCAGGCCTGGCAATAACATCACAGACACTTCAGGAAGGCTCTCTTTGTGACATTTGAGCAAGCCACACACCATCCTCTTCCCCTTCCCGGGTCCTGGGTTCACACTTGGGAGGCGTTCCAGTCTGGCAGGTGCAAGATGCCCGAGGGGCCCCATAGGGAGCAGCACTGCCAGCCTGGATGCCTCAGACCCCTGGCCCTCCACTCCCCTCCTCTGACCTTCCTTACTCCAGCCTTCAGGCTCCTCAAGGGTTCCTCTGTCCCCTAAGGGAGCCAGATTTTTCCCCAAGACCCATCTTTTCTTTTGAAATAAAAATAACTTCTCAGGATGGTCCGGATGGGACCTCTTCTGTGATTCCTTCCTGTGCCTTTCAAAACTGCACTAAAAGATTGTCACTCTCCACTGGGCCTTTAGGGCTCTGCTGCCCTCAAACAAGCCTCGATTTCTTCTCGTGTAAAATGACATCATATGCCCTACCCTCCTCATGGAGTTGTTGAGAAGCACGTAGAGTGAAGACTGCACATGCCTGTGATGTTACAACGTGAATGTCAGAGAGTAGACAGGTGTGGGCAGCCTGGGCATCCACTGGGCCACTTGGTTGCAAATGCTCCCAGGGCTCCCAGGATGCATGCCAGGGGTGGTACATAAAGCAAGTACGGTCCCTTCTGAGAGCAGTCTGCAGGGCCAGCTCCTGGAAAAGGCCAGGCTGAGGTGGTGTGTGGGAGCTGGTCAGTACATAGGAATAACAGCCGTGGGCTCAGATCTTATGTACTCACCCCCTTCAGAGCCGCCCAGAGGTATGCCATTGGATGCTCAGCTTTTCATAATTAATAATGAGAGTGAATGCTTTTATGGCACAGTGTGCCAGACTCTCTCTCTTAAGTACTTTAAAATTTATCACCACATTTAACCTAATCAAAGCCTCATAAGAGAGGCAGTGATATGGTCCCCAGTATACAAATGAATCGAGGTACCCAGAGTTCAAGTAACTTGCTCATGACCAGCCAGTAAGTGGATCTGGGCAGTCTGGCTACTGAGTCAGATATTGATGCTAGACCAACGGCTTCACCAAGAATGTGCAGTCCTTCTCCGACTCTCTCTCTCTCTGTTTGTCCCTTTGTATTACCCCTCCCTCACTTTACTTTCCATTCCCTCATCCCACCCACCTCTGCTCAGCTGCTTCCTGGAACACATGGAAGTGGAAGGAGGTACCTGGGCTGGGAGTCAGGGCGCTTGTGTTCTAGTTCTGTCTGCTCTGCTCCTAGTGAAACCTTAGGCTTGTTATTCATCTCTCTATCCATCCATCCATCCCTCATCCATCCATCCATCCATCCATTCCTCCATCCATTATTCTTCCTAAATCCCCTATGATGGCAGGGACATTGGCAGCCAGTATCTATGAGGCCAAGGGATACAGTGGTTGGTCAAGCTCATCTGGAAGTATAACAACCTGAGTCATGTCCCACCAGGAAAGAGGGCAGAAAGTCATCCCAGGAGACCAGACGTGGGTCTAGAGAGACTAAGCTAGCTAGAAAGTGTGTGGCAAAGTAGATGTGAGCAGATGGAGATAGGGTTCCCTAGAGAGGATGGGGACGGCACTATTGTGACCCTCTGTGGACTACTCTCCCAGTGGTGATGGTAGCTTTAGGGTGTATTGGGTTGACATACCTGGTGAGTCACAAGTATAACATGCCCCTAAACACGGGGCCACCTTCTCTTTTAGGAATCCAAAATCTAATGGGTCATTAGTAGAACTTGTTCCTCCAGGAGCAAGTGTGGAATGACTCATGTTCCTGATGTCCTTGGGAGCAGAGCATGCACAGAGTCACAGGTACCTGCTGGCTCTCTTGGTCCCTCCCCTCCTCAGAGAAGCCCCTGATCACTGCAGAGGCCATTTTGCCTTTGTTTGTACCAAGATCCTGGACTTGCTGATGACCAGAGCTAATGACTTCCAGAGAGCTAGGAGGAAGTGGATGAATGAGGTAAAGGAAGAACATGGAATGGAGGTCAGAGGACCAGGACCCTTGCACAGGCTCTGCCACCGGCTTGGACCCATGGGGAGCCCCCAGCATCTCCGGGCCTTGCTTTCCCCATCTGTGAAGTAGTGAGCGAGAGGGCAGAACCAGCCCCTCTGACGCACCTTCCCAAATTTCCTGACAATCTGTCCTCTAAGTGTCTGAGCAGCACATGTGTGTCCCGCAGGACCAGGCCATAAGGGTGAAAGGGCCTCACCCTGGGAGGCCAGCGAGTCCACTCAGGACTCCAAGTTCCTCAGTGGGGACAGAGACAGCTTTTCTTTTTCTTTTTCTAACAATTTTCTTGGAAGTGAATGTATTTCCTTGCTGACTCCAAGCCATCTTGCCTCTTATCAGATTTCAAACCCGATCTAGGTCTGGTCCTGGTTAGAGCAGGGAGAGTGGGGGTGGGGCTGGGAGGAGCCCTTCTGATCAGCAGGTGTGCAGGGGCTTCCCAGGTCCTTCCAGTTGCACCCCCACCCTCTTCCCATCCTGCCCACCCCTCCAGCCTCTTTGGCCCTAGTGACTCTCAGCTTCTTAGCATTGGTGAGTCCTTGGGCAAACGATTGTGCCTCAGTTTCTTCAACTGTAAAATGGAAATACTAGTCCCACCTCATGGACTTGCTTGTGAGGATGAAAAGAGTGAATACATGTAAAGCACTTAGAACTCTGAATGGCATATAAAAACAATATGAAAAATTTATGAGTGTAGCTGTCATTATTCCTATGATTACAATTATGATTTTGCTGTGTGCTCTCTCTCTAAGGAACATCACCCTACTGTCCTGATACTTTCTGAAAGTCACTGCCTCCGTGCCTTTGCTAGGCTGTTGGCTCTGCCTAGAAAACCATATTCATTCTTTAAGACCCAGTTCAGGCAAACCCATCGTCTCTGACAAACTTAGTGGACCAGTTGATCACGCCCTGCTGTGCTTCCTGCTGCACTTGGATTACACTTAGCGCTTACAGGTCGTCTGCTACTTCATCCCCTCACATGTCTGTCTCCCCCACTGGACTCTGAGCTGCTTGAGGCCAGGGAACATCGGTGACTCATTTGTCTCTGGGTCCCTAACATAAACACAAGGCCTAGGGCAGAGGATGGAAGCCATGTTCATTTTTCTCCTTAAGTGTGTGCTGGAAGACAGGAGAGGGTCATGGGTATAAGAGATTCCAATGCATAGTGACAATGACCACACTGGAAGGACAGGCAGAAATGGGTACTCATGAGAGGGATTCCTTCTGGTTAAGGTTGGGGAGGGCAGAGGTAGGTAGGAATCTGAGGAAGTTGAGGTGAAGCTGTGGGATGTTAGTTTTCTTTATAAAAGTGCTTTAAAGGTGTAAATTGTTCTCCAGATGCACCAGTACTGAATTCCCATTGGTATGCCGGTTATCACCTGCTCAAATTACTGTGAGGCTTCTGTCATAGTCAGTTTGGGATGTTATGACAAACTCCTATAGACTAGGTGGCTTATAAACAACAAAAACATATTTCTCACAGTTCTGGAAGTCCAAGGTCAAGGCGTTGGCAGATTTGGTATCTGATGAGGGCCTGCTTCTTGGTCCATATACAGCAATCATCTCGCTGTGTCCTCACATGGTGGAAGGAACAAGGGAGCTCTCTGGGGTCTCTGTTATAAGGGCACTAATCCCATTCATGAGGTCTCTGCCCTCCTGACCCAGTCACCTCCCCAAGGTATCATATCCAGGTAGCATCACTTCAGAGATTAGGTTTCATCACACGAATTTGGGGGGACACAAACATTCAGTCCACGGTTTCTGTTTACTGAGTGGACCCTGGCAGAAACAGCAGGGCCCCCCAGCTTTTGTTGGTGTGCCAGAGGAGGTCTAGAAAGAACTCCCCCTTCCAAACCCCTGCCCCACTTCCCTGAAACAACCTCTGGGACCCGGCTCTGGTGGCCTTTGTGGCATCCGAGCACTCTTGAGTTTGCTTTGATTTTCAAACCATGTGTGACTGGGAGGGAATATGTGCCATGTGCTTCTGATTCAGTTCCCTGTGCTCAAAGGCAACGTGATTTTAAGCGATATCTGATGGCCTTCAAGCCTCAGAAATATGTTCTTCAAGCCTTCTTTTCCTGCCCTCTACCTGCCTTCTCCCTTCACCAAGAGGAAGCGGTCCTCACCAAGAACTGGTCAACTCCACAGCCCCAAGACTTGGCAAAACGATTCTCACCACCCCTTGCTGGATATCTGAGCCTAGGAGGCTGGGAACATCCAGACTGGAGAGCAGGGTACACACCATCACAGCATCCCTTTCTCTTGGAGACCAAGGTGATGTGCATCCATGGAAGCAGATGAACACTCCTATCCTGGTAGTTATGATGGGCACCCTCTCCAGTGTGTGATGGGCCTTTGGCTCAAAATCAGAATTTATTTGGATGTGTTTTACATTCAGCAAGCCTTAAGAGTTTTCTTTTTCTTTCTCCTGCCTATTATGCCAATATCTGCCCACTCTTTTAGTCAACTTTTATTGAGAACCAATTGAATTCTAAGCAACAGAGATAGGAATAGGTATAAAACAGCTCCTGCCCTCAAGGTGGGAGAAATGTACACTTGAAGAGACAATTCCTTGATATGGAGTTCTTTTGGGGAAGCACGGATAGAGGATGACTCTAGCTCATGTAGGGGAAGGAGAGGAGGGCAGAGGAAGAGAGACCAACCTGAGACTCTTCGGAGGGGCCTTGGGTCTTTCCCTGACCGTTGTGTGATGATGCTCCTGGGCAGGGTCCAGAGCAAGGCCTCAGGGAGAAGGGATGTTGGACTAGGAGCCCTCTGTTTACCAGTGAATGAAGGCAGACATCTCTGCTTTTACAAGAAGGACTGAGGACATCTGCCAAGCTGGGGAAGGTGAGGCCTCACAGTTCAAGATCCCCATCTGTTTCTAGGCTGATTGCAGCTGAGTGGAGTAATGTCCCCAAGTTGGACCACGCTTTTGAGTTTAAAAAACAGAGTCCCACCCATGATCTCATTCAGTCCTCCTTCCTCCTGCCCTTCCTTCATTCATTCCAAAGTGTTCACTGAGCACCAGCTGGACGTCAGGTGCTGTTAGACTCCAGGAACAGTCATGTGCAAGGTCAGCAGGCCTTGGCTTCATAAAGCACTTGGTTCAGGAATTCATGTTATTTTAAACTAAAGAATGATACAGTATCCCTCTAAATAGCAAATGCCAGTGGGCTTGGATACTGCTGAGTTTCCCCTACATTGATGTTTTCTGTAAAATAGCTTCCTTTCCCCATTTCACTTAAGAAGGAATTCAAGAGAAAAGAACATAGAGATGGTGTTTTCTTGGTAAGCCACTTCACCTCCTACCCCTGTCCGATAAAAGCATTTCCTCTTCCTGCCCTTGAGGTACTGAAGGAAGTCCAAACTCCACACAAGGCCTCCAGAACTGGAACCTCCCAAGCATTTGCCCCTGATAAAGCATCACTTACAATGGTTCATCTCCAAAAGTTTTGTTATTGGTTCCAGCCACAGTTTGCTACACTCTCGCTGGTTGCTCCTATTTAAAAACTGGATATTTCACAATGGCTTTTTTTAGCCCATTTCTCATTGTTTCCCACATATTTCCAGTGAATGAAGAGATTAGTGAATGCGTCGGGTTTTTTCTTTCTTTTTTTTTTTTCATGAAGGACGAAAGTTAAACATCCTGTTCTGACTGCAGAGAAATTTTAAGGTTTCTGGAATCCATTAAACCCCAAAATGTCACAGGAAAGTTATTCCGGAGCCTGCAAAAGCACAATTTTACACTTCTGGTGTCCATGGGGCATGTTTGCCTATCCTTGAAAGAGATCACCATTTTCTTTCTTCATGCCCTCTGTCCTTCTCTCTGTTCCAGAAAAGATGGAAAGAAGCCAATGTATTTAATGCTAAGTACTTCACAAACATTATCTTATTTAATCCTCCTCACAGACCCCTCTGAAACTCAGATGAGCTGACGAACTTGACCCAGGTCGCCTGGCTAAGGAAGCACCAGGTGCTGCCGTCCTCTTGCTGCATCTTCATCACTCTGCTCTTTTCCTACCAGCCACACTAGTTTCACTCCCTGAAGCCATTTTTTTTTCCCGCTCTGTAGAAAAAGACGTAGGTATGAAAGCCTGGATACGGGTCAAGCCAGAGCAGGGCTGACATCTTCGCCTTCCCTCTCGGCTAAAGCCCATGTTTTCTCGTTTGTAAGCGGATGTGCCACTGCACACAGTACAGCCAAGAATGATTTCAGAGCATCTGGGTCCACAGTCCAAGGCAGCTCTGCAAATGCAGTTGTCATTACACATTTTACTTCCTTGAGGAGACAGGCAGGTGGCTGTGATGTCTGACTGTGTAGCTGAGTGTTGGGAAATCTCTTACCAGCTGGTGAGGAGCAGATTGGCAATGACAGGGCCTGAGAAGGAGGGTCTAGCTGGCTGCAGCTTTGCAGTCAGATCTGGGCCTTTGAAATCCACTAATAGCCCATTCCTGGACGTAGAGGCCCCAGGGGCCTTTCAGCCTGCCTTCATTTGGGCGCTTGTTAGAAAGTCAGGGAATAACAGGCTTGGACGGGAAGGGTGAGGTGGAGAGGGGTCCGTTGAATTGCATCACAGGCACAGCCAAGTTCTAAAGCACAGGAGGAACACAGCCAAGGGGCCTCCTGGCTTATCCTTCACCTTCATCACAGCACATGCCTTGGGAATTTTCCAAGACTCTCCTGGACTCGGAGAGGTTTGGGAAGTCTGTGCTGGTGATAATGGTATTGGCAAATAGAGAATGCTGTCCTGGCTGGGGCACTCACTGGTTCAGAAGCCTCGAGAAGACTGAGCCAAGGTCTGTCTCCCAGAGTATAAGCCCTCGTCGTCAGGGAGTAGGCAGATTGGAACCCCTCTGGCCTCCCAATGCCCCTGAAGGAAGTAAGGTGTAGAGAAACAGTCAAGACTTCCAAAGTCAAATTATATCTCTTGAGATTTTCTTTCCTCATCGCCTAGGAATTAAAGGTCCCCTTTTGGGATTGAAACAGAAATGTGTTTTCTTTGCTCTTGCCAATCTTACCAGCCCTGAGCTGCGATGGCTGGCCTGTGTCTACCTGTCTCAGACTGTGACCTTCTGAGGGACAGAGCGCCTCAGATGTTGCAGTTAGAACCTGGGTCTGTGCAGTCCTGCCTGTTCCCTGGTGTTTTATATGTTAAGGCTGATTTCCTGCAGGACTGGGGACTCCAGAGCACATGGACAGGGCTCTCCTTCCTGCCTGCACACAGGGCCAAGCACCAAGTCAATGCAAATGAGTTCTCCCACCTGTGACAATTAGCAGTCATCATAGTAACAATACCTTGTGCACTGTGCTAGGCCCTTTCCTTTCACGCCTCATTTAACTTTTCATCCTTACAGCACTCATTAGGATTTCCCTTTGCTAGTGAGAAGATCAAAGCACAGAGGAACGAAGGAACCTGTCTAGGGAATAGTCAGTGGAAAGTCAAGGTGTGAGCCCAGCCCCTGACCTATTCCCAACCTGCCGTGTGACAACAATGTCCTTCCACCTCCCAGGCATGTATGCCTCTCTCGCTCATTTACATGTTTAACTCAAAGCTTTGGTCTGGCCAAGATGATGACCGCCATTCCCAGAAAGTGACAGGAGCCTAGGACGCGAAGTGGGAGGGTCATTAGAAACCAGCTGGTCCAAACTGTTACTCTGCAAATGAAAACACAAGGCTGGGAGAGAGGATGGGAACCAGAGCCAGGCACTGAATTGGCATCTCAACTCCTCTTCTGAATGTCACAGCTGGGGTTCCTAGACTATTGGAGGCACTATCTGTGCCATGAAATTTTATTCTTTTCCATAAATGTAAACCATTGAATGTCTAACAAAATTCCAGTTCATGGTTAAACTTTGGGTGAGACTTTGTCATGAGTGTTAGTCGGCCAGATACACAAAGAGTCCACCAGCCTTCCCTGAATGCCATGTTTGGGTGGATGTTCAGTCCTTATAAACCTGTACTTCAGGGAGGGAAGGCTTTAGGTCAGTTTATATAGAGAGAGACTGTGAGCAAAGGCAAGCCTGGCAGTGGTGGGAAGATGACAAGCAAGGAGGAGGCCAGGCCTCATTTCCCACTCCTGGCCTCCTGGTCTGGGCTGCGGCCCTAGGGGATGAGCACTTGGAGAGGAGGCCAGGGATGGAGCATGACACTGAGGGCAGGCTGGGACCTCACAGAAGGATGTTGCTCAAGAGAGGTGCAGGGAGCAGATTACTAGACCTTATGCCAAAGACCCTCTTGTCACCTCTCCCACCAGCGGTCATACCTTCCTGCTGACCCAACCTCCATACCATGATCTGAGACCTCTCCCACCAGCGGTCATACCTTCCTGCTGACCCAACCTCCATACCATGATCTGAGAGCAGCAGAGGCCAAAGCCAGATGTTCAGCCCAAGGTGGCATGGCTGGAGCAGAGGGCAGTCAGAGACCTGCATATCTGGGGTGGCATCCAGGAGTGGCTATTTGACAGGAAAGGGGAGGCTGGGAGGCTGCTGTGGTACCTGAACCTCACTTATCCGTCCAACCCATGGAGAAGGAGGAGAAGGGCAGGGATCCCAGGCAGATGGCATAGACACACTCCTCCGTAGCAACATGCTCCACTCTCACAAGGCCACCTTGGGACAAGTCCATGACATCCTTTGACTGGAGTTGGCCAGGAAGCAAGGTGGGAAGGGCAATTTCCCTTAACCTGAGCTCCACTTGCTGTGTCATTTCAGGCATCTCTCTTTTCCTCTCTGAGCTTCAGTTTCTTGATTTGTAAAATGGAGAGAGTAATACCCAACTTCTAGGGTCCTTGTGTGGATCGATAAGGTGGTGCAAGATGTCTGGTTCAGAGGAAGGGGACTCCTACTGGCTGTTGCTCTTATTAGCTACATGATGCCAGGCCTGAGTGCCACATTGACCTCCTGAGTGGCATTGTTCCAGAGACCTTCTGATACAAAAAAAAAAAAAAAAGAAAGAAAGAAAGGAAGGAAGAAAGAAAAAGAAAAGAAAACAGCATCACTTCTGATAACTGGGAATAGCTCAAGTTCTTCCCCTTGGTGCTGCTAGCTGGCATGTATTTAGCCTGCTCTGTGCCATGTTCTGGATGGCTCCTAAACATGCCCAGTATGTGGCCCTGACCCTCAAGGAGCTCACAGTCCAGGCTCACTGGGACACTGAGTGGTTATTGTGACAAATGTGTCTCCTGATGGCCCTAGAGGGGCAGTG
>PVKM010003681.1:0-36182 GCA_004027735.1 Carollia perspicillata | reverse complement strand
ACATCAGAAGAGCAGAGATAGCAGAGATCAGCAGCTTTCAGGAAAAACCTCTATGTGCCAAGTCCCAGCTATGGGCTTCACACCAATATCTCACTTGACCTTTACAATAACCCCATGTGGCAAATATTATCATCCCCAACTTGCAGATGAGGAAATCAAGACTCAGAGAGGTTAATGATTTGCTCAAGGAAACAGAGCTAGGAGTGGGAAAGCTAAGACTTCACCATAGACCCAGAGCCCCTCTCTGCCTTTGTGAGGTCCCCCCCACCCCACCACAGGGCTCGTACCTCTAGTCCTAAGCTCTCCTTGGAGGGAGCAGGAACCGGTTGCCAGATTTCCAGAAAGCAGGGCCCCTTCCCCACCATGGTGTATCTGCCTAGACCACCTCAGCGTGTCGCCAGGAGACCCCGCCTTGGAGACACTACCATATAGATTTTAGATGAGGCTCCTGGGAGGCCTGACACAGGGGAGGGAAAAGTTTTCCCAAGAGGAAAACCAGAGAGGCACCATCTGTTCCTAAGAAGCTAATGGGGCCCGCATCAAACCACTCTGGGCAAAGGCAACAGGAACAAGAGGGAGGAAGTTTTGAGGAAATCATGTGATTTTCCTTTGTGTAGATGAGGGCTTCTCAGTTTTGGCCCTATTGACATTTTAGGCTGGATCCTTCTTTGTTGTGGCGGCTCTTTTGTGCAGTATGTGACATTTTATAGCAACCCAGGGGCTCAGTGCCTGTAGCACCCGCTCCTCCACTGTGGCAACCAGAAATGCCCCAGTCATTAATGAATGTCTCCTGAGGGGCACAAAATCACCCCCAGGTTGAGAACCACTGCCGTGGATAATTAGAGAATTAAAATCTGGAAGGGATTGTCGAGGTCACCCAGGCCAGACCAGGTGAGTCCTGGTTCTGCAAGGAACCAGTGAACATCTCTGGAACTTGTCCCCTCCTCTGTAGCACTTGAGTTGAAAGAGATGTCCCCTGGGGCTTAGATTCCATTGGACAATGAGACTGTCATTTTACTAGTAAGACACTTGGTCCAGAGGAGGAAAGGAAGGTGCCTGCTGTCACTCAGGATGCTAGGACTCATCAGTGCTCTGTGTCATTTGTAATGAAGATTTAGCTGCTGGGACCATTTCCCACAGACTTGAGCCCCAAGCTACCATATAAGGCATCCTTTCTGGGTGCCCAGCCCTGTGCCAGGTGCCAGAAGACTGTGGTTAAGAGACAAAGGAAGGAGGAGTTGGGGCTGTTCTGGTAGGTCCAGCTCACGTGGGTCACAAGTCTGGCTGCATGCACAGGGTGAGCTTGAGCAGCTTAGCTGGCCCGCAGTGGGACCTGGGTCTCTGTAGAAAGACTTCTTGGAGAAAGGCGACTTAAGCTGAGCCTTTGGGAATTTGAAGAAGAGTTTAAGGAGAGCAAAAGAGCAAGAATGAAGGAGTGGAAGTAGCAATGTGAGTCTGTCCGAATCTCCCAGCATTTGGTTCCCTAGGACAGTGCAAGTCATAGGATGTCAAGGACCAGGGCCTGTCTTATTCACCACCAAGGCCCCGGCACTGAGCCAGTGTTCACAGAGATGTCCTCGGACCAGGGGAAGTCACATTTTCATCCCTTTGTGTCCCCAGATGGGCCATACCTCCCTGAGCTGCATTTCCACATCTGTCAACAGGCTGGGGTTGTGGTGAGGGCTGAGTGAGCTCATGAGCGCCTGCGGGTTTGGTTAACCATGGAGAGTTGCCCAGTGAGAGGAGTGATCGTTATCATACCAAGTGGGATGAGATCAGCACTGAGATAGAGGTGCCAGGGCTGGAAGGTGCTAGGGACGTCACTCTCGAGGAGGCAGCTAGGCAGCCTTGTCCCATTTGGGCAGGTTGAAATGGTGGGGAATGGGCCTCTCGTGCCCAGTGGTATAACCCCTTCTTCTTTCATCACTGTGAACAGCAACTAAGGCCAGCCCCTACCATGGCCCTGCCCAAGTGCCTGCTGGTGCATGCAGAAGCCTCCCTAGACCCCAGGGCCAGGCCACACAGGGGCCACTGCAAAAAGACTTCTGAAGTCCATGGCCAGAGAGCTTTATAAGTCAAAACCAACCAGTTAATGCCTGGAGGCTCATGAGCCTACTCTCAGACACAGTTGTTGAAATGGAGGGTTGGGGCAGAGGGAGGTTGGGGCTGACTCTGGATGCAGGGGCTGGGGGCCAGCTGGAGCTCACATGGGCCAAATGGGCTGGGTGGCTCCTGGTTAGCCACATCCATGTCTTGGCCATGTGTGGCTGGCTCTGGGTAACCACTGGACCACAGCATTGGCAAGCAGAGGACATCAGAGGTGGGAGGGATAGGCCTGATGGAGAAGAGAGGGCAGGAGGAGGAAAAACAAAGGAAGGATGGAGAACAAAAGGATCAGGCCTGAAAGCCTGCTGGAGTGAAGCATAGTGCCAGCTGTAGGACGGACAGTCCCATGTCTTGAAAAAATGGTGAACTCCCAGCAGAAGCTCCTCTGCTCCTTTCCTAGCTGAGCAGGGATCACAGCTTGTTTGGCTGTGTTTGGTTTAGGGAGCACACAGGGACACTGCCCTGACCAGGCCATCACAGTCCCCATGCCGAGGCAGGAGCTCCCTGCTATGCCTAGTCCCCCTCCTAGCCACCACCAGGCCACCAGCCTGAGGCTCTTCTCAGGGGGTGTCTGCAGGTTCAGTCACTCCAGGAAGGCAAAGGAGAGCCCCTTCTGCCTGGCAGGCTTCTGCAAGAGTCTGCGGCCCTGGCGTTCACCAGGTCCAGTTGAGGCAGAATGGCAGCACCAGGCTTCAGGGGCAGGGCAGTCATGTTCAGATCTGACTCTGCAATTACAAGCTGTGTGAACTTGAGGTTGCTTCCCTCTGCTCAGGCTTACCCTCATTGTCTGACACTGGGGATAATAAATCTTACTGTGCAGGCCAAGAAGAGTACTGAATGAGATATAAAGTGCTTGGCACAGTGCCTAGCACAGAGACACTATTAGCAGTAGTTACCATGTATTAAGCAGCAAAAATAGTGCTAACAGAAGTAAAGGACAGTCCATCTCCATGGCCAGAGAGCTGACCCCTGATGTACAGGCAACATCCCAGGGAGAATTCTCTCTCTCTCCCAACTCTTTTGTTCATTATTGGAGGCCTTTTCTGGGCCAGGTCCCTGCTGGGCCCTGAGACATTGACATGGATCAGACCCAGTGACCCAAGAGGTTACCTGGAGAGACAAACAGGTGAGCAGTCAGGCCTCCAACAGAGTCTTCAGGACGCACTTAGGGGATACCCAGAGGTAGACACTGAGAAGGAGACCTTAAGCTTCCCCAAGGAAGGAGGTTTCGCCCTGCAGAAGGATAGGTAGGAGGTGCCAGGTAGTGCACACAGTAGGGCAGGGCCAAAGCTGCAGCTGCGGCCTGGCCCTGAGCTCACAGGGCCTGAGCCAGGCCAGGTGCCTGGGAAGTCTTCAGACTAAGGATGAGCACGCAGGCAGCCACCTCTGGGAGTGGCTTTGGAAAAGAGGCAGGCTCGGGACACAAAGAAGTCCCTGATTTAGAAGCACCTACTAAGGGCTGAGGGCTGAGAGAAGGGGTAGCTACTTCAGGAAAATCTTTGCCTTGCACCAACACTGACCAGTTAGATGTAGAAGGGGGCCTTTGTGATGGTCAAGTCCAAAGCAGCAAATGTACAGAAGAAGAAGGCAGTACCACTGTGGTCATCCAGCAAGCTGTTGGAGCTTTGACAAAACCATCCAAAAATTTCCTAGTTAGGCACCATCTCCAGCCTTGGAGGAACTCTGAATGACAGTTCCTCCTGCACATCAATGGCCTTGGGTATTTTTTCCTTTTCCTTCTCCTTTCCAGGCTCACAGCTCCCCGCCCACCTCTTTCTTTGCCCGCGAGGCCCAGGCCTCATCATTTATCAAGATAAAATCCATCCAAGACTCTGGGAAGGAAGAGGATAAAAAGAGTTCTTGGGGTAATAAATCTCCTTTACCATAGGTGGTGAGCAAGGAATTCATCCCAGACTGTGTTATTGAAAAATGAGAGGCCGTGTGTGGATGGTGTGCAACCCCAGGCATGGGGGCGGGTGTGTGGGAGCAGGGAGGCAGCCCTTAGCTTCTCTCAGAACCTCCAACATCACTTCTGTGCTCAAAAGCTCTGGAGCACATGCTATGAAAGGAGCCTGGGCTGCCAGTGGCAGATCTGAGTCTAGAACCAAAGACAGAATTCTCAGCCCCCTCTGTGCAGACTTCCCAAGGTCATGGGAGATGGCCCTCCAAGCTCAAAATTACATCCAACAACTAATTGTATTCCATCCTCTAAGTCCTTTCATTATTTACGCACTCATTCATTTTAACTTTACTCTCATGCTTCCATTGCTAATATTTACTGATCACCTACTGTGTTCCAAGCACCAAGCCTGCAGCCCTTTGGCAGAGGGTGGAGCCTGGGACAAAGGCAAATATGAAAGGCAAACCTTCGGAGCAGGGTTGGGGAACCCTCCGAGAGCATGCAGAGGGGATGTGTGCGGAAGTGGGCAGGGATTCTGCCCCGTCTTCTCTCTCTTCCCAGCAGAGAACATAGCAGCCTCTGCTTACAGGGACAGGAGAGATTGAGCTGGCTTGGCACCACTCACCCAGGCTGATCAGCATTTCGGGGGCTTTCCTTTGTTTGAGTCCAGCCACATAGAAAGTGGCTTGCCCATCCTGAAGGGAAAGTGGCTGCTCTTCCCCCACCCTCTCTTCTCCATGATTGTTTAGTGAAAACAGCATGAGCATGGCTGGGGAGTTGTCCATCAAATGAGTAAATAAAGCGTAGTCTATTTGTGCGATGGTGGCCATTACAATGAATGACCTACATGTGCCAACATGGGTAAACCTCACATACTATCAGGTTAAAAAGGCATGTAGTAGAATAATATGCACAGTCTTCTACCACTTATGCAAATTTAAAAAATAGAATAATATTCCATACTGCTTATGGATACATAAGCATGTAATAAAGGAATAAAGATGAAGACAAAAGGGTACCCCCTAACCTCAGAAGTGATTAGCTCTGGAGGGGAGAATTGAATGGGATCAAGGAGAGGGCATGGGGACTTCTGATGCCATAATTTTCTTTCTTTTAAAAAATATGTGAGACAAATATTGTAAAGATCAATGTTAAATTTCAGTGGTAAATACAGAGGTATTTGGTAGATTTCTCTGTACTTTTCTGTTTAAAGATGTTTGAGCAAAACCAGACATGAACCACAAGGCTGAAGGCCCGTGAAGCCCAGCCCTGTGCAAGGTGCTCTACTCAACCATTTTACAGTTTATCTTCCCATCATTCCAAGAGGGGGCCTTATTACCCCTGTTTCACAAATGAGGAAACAGGCTTAGAGGTGGCAAGCAACTTGCCCAAAGTCACACAGCCCATTAGATGGAAGATCTCAGCCTCAGACTCTGGGGTATGTAATCCCAAAGCCATGCTCTCTCCTCCCTCTCTCACCACCTACACAAGCTATCTTTCTTAATAAATCATTATAAACTCAAACAAATAAACACCAACAAAATGAAAAATAGCTCAGTGGTGAGAGGTCAGAGTCTGACCTTGAATCCCTCTTGCTGTCACCTTTGGAGAATTACTTCCCCTCTCTGAGCTTCATTTGCCCTCACTGTAAAATGCAAATTGTGATGTGGCTACCCTAGCAGGGCCTAAGGCACTTTTTCTTTTCTGTGTGGTTAATACTACTTATTAAAATATGGCTCCTTATGCTCAGAGCTGAGACCCTTGCCACCAAACTGTAGAGGACTATGGCTTATTCCAGGCCATGAGGAAAGAGATTTGGTTTCACTGGCTGGATAAAACATTTCTGCTCCACTTGCATCTTGATTATACGACCTCAAACGAAGGAAATCTTAGTTGAGATGCCCAAGGCATCATCCCCGATACTTTCCTTCCCTGATCAAAACTGAACCAAAATATCTGGAGCAGAGAGATCAGAGGAAGGAAGAGGACCGGATGTGAAAGCCTCCTGAGAGAAACTAAGAGAAGGCAAGGCATTCACACACCTTCGTGTGGCCCCTTCCAGGCTCTCTGGGTCGCTGCATGACTAATCTTACTAACTCTGCAGGAGGTAGGTGGTGTGCTAAGAATCTGAAATGCATTTTCCTAGTTTCATACCCAAAAGCCCACCTCCATTTCACAGAGGCTCAGAAATGTGTCAGAGCTTGTAAGTGGCAGAGTTGAAAGTCATGTCTATCTGAGTCCAAATCCCTGCTCATAACCATTATATCATACATAATACTGTGGAGGGGAAGCCAGAATGAGGTCCAAGGCGGGCAGGAAACAGTAGTGAAATCATTAAGATCTCTGCAAGACATCTGAGTAGCTGGGTTCAGTCCTACAGGTGTGGGCGCCATTACAAGATTTACACAGGAAGAGACATGATCATCTGTGGTTTAAAAAGTCCACTCTGGCTGCAGCCCGGAGAACAATCTGCAGGGCTGGAGGTGGAAGCGGGGAGCCAGATAGGAGACAGTTAACAGTTATCCGGGCAAGAGGGCCTTGGGCTTGGGCAGGGCCAATGACCATTGAGAAGAAACAAACTTTCAAAGCTATTTAGAACTTAATAAATATCAGAAGGATAGATAGATGGCTGATGAGTGGATAGTGGGACACAGTGGGAGTTGGAAGGACAGAAGAGCCATCAAGGATGACTCTCAGAGTAACCCATACTAACTTATTGGACTGCAAGCAGACCCTTGAGCTAGGCTCCCCAAGATCCGTCTTTGCATGACTTTCCTAGTTCTGAAATATGTCACAGGTTAGAGGTCAGGTACTACAGGAAATCCCACGAGTTATCCCCAACACTGGGCCCCCAAGTCCAAAGAGATGCTGGGCAGTGGGAGGCAGGGTTGTCCAAACACAGATGCTGCTGGAGGTGGGACCCAATATGTACCGGCAAATATTGATCCTGCCCCTTTGCCCAAACTGGGCCACCGCCAGACAATGCCAGGGCACATTGGTGGGGCCGGGCCCTAGGCTGCAGGCCAAGGAATGTGGACTCCACAGGAATTTGTTTGCTTATCCCCCAGAGCTTGAGATTTCCCAGCCTGACTACTCCCCAGTGAGTGGCCCTGGGGCCCAGCACCAAACCAAGCTCCCTGTTCAGGGTGTTTGCACAGGGGAGGCTTTGCTCAGCCAGCATTCATTAGAAAAGGCTTTTCTCCACTAGGCCTGTTTCCAGGGCACATGAGGGGCTTCCCCACCCTCTCCCCTTTACCTACCCCACCAGGTTCTGGCTGCTTTTGAGAAGTCATGGAAGTGAAACTCTTAACACTCTGAGAATAACCTGGCCGTCACAGAGAGTGTTAGTCCCCATCACCTCCATTTTAGAGATGGCCAAGAAAAATACACTTTGAGCCATTCAGCTTTGGACCAGCTATTACGGCCGTTAAGAGCTTTTGAGTCGAAGACACTTGGGAAAGTGAAATTGGACAAATTACTCAGCCCATCTCCTCATCTGCAGAGTGGAGATAACAATAGCACCACCTCCCCCTCCAAGATTAAGTGAGATGATGTACTAGTGCCTGGAACAGAGCCGGCGCTGGATTAGCAGAAATGGATCGGCTCAGCAGGAGCTAAGGCCAATCAAGGCGTGCTTGGAGAGTTTACTGGTTCCCGGAGAGTTCTGGCCAGACCTGTCCAGCAGTGGTGGCCCTGGTGGACTGCAGGGAGGCTCAGATTCTTGGCGCTCCATGACCACATGGGACCTTTTTTTTTTTTTTTTTTTGGCTCTCTCTAGCTTGCACCATTCAAAGGGGATCATGAAAATGAATCCCGTACTGGGCCAGAAGGTGAGGAGAGACGGAAACTCAATTCTCTTCATGGTCCGTTAGATGACTTCGGCCTAGAATTTCTAGTATCCGACAGCAACAAAGACAGCCTTAGAATCCTTATGAGAAGCACTTGAGGCGCTCCTTGGGGCAGGGAGTCTCTCAAGCCTCGCCAGGCAGCTCTGCCCTGAGCCTGTCCCTCCCTCATCTGTCTCAGCATTTCTTTGGAGCCCAGCCTCACCAGGGGCCACATTGTGGCTTGTGGTGTTTGGGTTTGGGTGTATTTTAGACAGTTTCTGTCTTTCTGTTTTGCTTTCCCAGCTTAGCCTTTAGTGCAGAGTTCTAATGTGGCTCTCGACAGCTTCCCCTGCTTTGGCTTGTGCTGCCTTCTGGCTTCTCCTTTGTCATTTCAAGGACCTACTTTGTTAATCATGTTGATTAAGAGCACAAATTCTAGAGTCACATGGCCTGGGTTCAAATCCCAACTCCGTCACATATTACTTGTGTTATCTTGGGATATTCACTCAACTTCCCTGAGCCTCAGCTTCCTTATCAATAAAATGCTAATACTAATAGTTCCTGCCTTGTAAGGTCAATGGGAAGATGCAGGAAAGGGATGCAGGTGGACTGATTTGTCCTTGTCTAGTACTTAGTAATTCAGCATCTTTCTCTCTCACCCTCTCTCAGCTCTCCCTTCCATCTGCTCCCCTCCCTTCCTTCCCCACCCCCATGCCCTACTCTGTAACTGAACTCTGCACATGCTCTGCAGGCCCAGATACATTCCTGTGAATCAGCTTAGGCTGACGGACATGGTTATCACCCCAAGAGGCCTCAATATTTAGGAGGCTAGGCTCCCATTCTAAGGATTTATTATTCATTACTTTTTAGGTGCTGACAAGCTACTTCAGTTCTTGGGGACTGGGATGGGTGGTGGAGTGTGAGGTAGGAAGAAGGAGAGTAAATAAGAACTCAAGGCAGCCTGAGACAGAGAGAATGGGATCTTCCTACCAGTCAGTCCTCAGAACTCAGACCCCTTCTCTTATCCCCTAGCAGAACATCCATACAGGGGCTGTGGAACAAGCCAGAGGAGACTGAGAGGGATCAGGGGTCAACCCGCAGGATTTTTTCATTCCCTCCCTCCTCCAAGCAGTTCCTCACTTAGTTAGTCAACCAACACTCACTCACCTCCTGATCTGGGCAGATTCCTGCTCACGCACTGGGCACAGAGAGGTCGGGAAGCAGCTTGGCCTGGGGAGTCTGAGAGACCTGTGGTGGCATCTCAGCTCTGCAGCCTCCATGTGGTATTCCCACAGCGTATAGGGGGATACAGCAGAAGAAGGACAAAGTAAGAGTGTGGGATGAGGAGATAGTCAAGGGAGACTTCCTGGAGGAGGGGAAAGAGAAGCTAGGCTAAGATCTGGGTAGATGTGGGCCGGGAGTGTGTGTGTGACCAGAGGCAGATAGAAGGAAGGAGGGCCCTTGGGAGGTCAGAGGGATGGGCCTCTGGGTGATGCACAGACTTCTCTAGGCTGGGTGAGTAGGAGGCCACACTGGCCCAGCCTCAATCTCCCCTCCTGTCTTCCACAATGGCTAGGCTGTTTCTGTCCTCCACATACTGTCATCTCTGCTGTCACTCTTGTCCACCTGGGAACCCCCTCCTCCTTTGAGAAGAGCTCAAGGATCTGTTCTGCGTGTGTACCCTGGCCACAACCTCCCACCCCTCTTTATGTGAAATCAGCATAGCTCCATTTGCCTTCGATTATGTGCCCCTAGAAGCAGACTCTCAGTGAAGAATTTGAGTACAAATAGTTTCAGGAGACTTGAACCCAGGGGGTGGGAGAAGCGAGCTTGGCAGAGGGAGCTCAGTCTACTGGGGTACCTGGAAATGATGGACAGCCCACACCTCACAATTATCCATCCATGAGGCAGGGAGCCAAGGTTTCGATGTTCCAGTTCCTGTCTGTCCCTGGTCCAGGGGGCAGCATTCATTTCACAGCACTGGCCTGCTCAGGCACAGAGCAACCTGGTGGTCAGAGAAGGCCTCGGGCAAAGAAGTGCAGGTGCTGACAGTTGAAAATTGGCCAGGAGTGTTTAAGGGAGAGCGTTTGGGAGGTGCATGGACAGTGTCTGCTACAGACACATCCAGGGACGCCGTCTGTCACTGCCTAGGTGATTCTAGACTGAAACTGTCCTTTCCCTCTCTCCCCACCAGCTCCATTGGGCAGAGTCTCATTCATCACAACTCAGGGCTCAGAAGTACTGAATAAATGCCCAGTGAAGGGATGAATCTAGACTCTAAACTCCTACCTTTCCAGGGCTGGAAGAGGCCTTTGGGTCATTTTGGCCAAACTTCCATACGATGTTTAGGTCCTGTCCTCAGCTCCCAGCAGCAATTTATGCACCACCCCTACCCATGAGCTCAGCACTGCCCAGGATGGCCTATGCCATCAGGAGGCAGCTCCAACTGTGAGAAAGGCCTTCATGGCCATCATCTGTGTCCCTGAGCCTGTGTGCAGGCCTCTATCCTTGCCCTGGCTGAGGGCGCTGAGCCAGCTCCTGGGAGAAGTCTGCAGGATCCTCTGGGGACTTGCAACTGGTAGGAGAGACCCTTGCAAGCCACACTTCCTACACTGTGCCCCAATGACACAATTGTCTGTGTCTAGTCACCTCCCTGCTGAGGGTGGGAAATAGATTTTCTTCTGTATAAACAAGTAGCTCAAAGACCCAAAGCAGGGGAATCTGATCCGGGGTGAACGCCTCAGTTTTGCAATTCTCCTGTGAGTCTGTGGGCCATTGCTGGCTGGGTCTGCAGCTTCTTCTGGAAGAAACAAGCCTGTGAACTCCCAGGTTGTGCCAAATATCCCATCAGGGGATTCCGCTTTTGGCTGCAGAGGGTGGGGACAGAGTAGCAAGGCAGTTGTGTAACCCCCAGTGCTGACCTCAGCTGTCACAAAGGCAAAAGACCCCAATTAGGGACCAAGTTTGCCTTGCAGGGGGGCAGGCATGCCCTATCCTCGCTCTCCTCCCACATCCATCCCCTGACCCAGCAAACCAACCTCATAAGCCCACACATGGTTCAACAAAACAACAGACTCACAAAACCCCCGCGGCCTGCCGGGCCTGGTGCCAGGTATTGGAATGCAACTTTTGTCACCTCTGAATGTACAGTCCAGCTATCCGAGGCTGAGAGGTGGTCACTTGTCAACAGAGAAGAATCAAAACTGGAAGTCAGAAGACCTAGGTACAAGTATCATCTTGTAAATCTTGGGTAAACTACTACCTTAGCTCAGGCTGCCCTAACAAATTTCACAGACTGGGGGCTTCAACAACAGACATTTGTGCATGGTCCTGGAGGCCGGGAGTCCGAGATCAGGGTGCCAGCAGGGTTGGCTTCCTCTGAGGCTTCTCTCTGCAGCTTGCAAACAGCCACCCTCTCGCTGTCTCTGTCCACAGCCGTCTCTCTCTGCCTGTGCATGTGGTGCCTCTCTGGGATTCCTGAACTCCTCTTCCTATGAAGACAACAGTTAGGTTGGATTAGAGCTCACCCTAAATGCCTCATTTTAACTTAACTACTCCTTTAAAGGCCCTATCTCCAAATACAGTTATATCTAAGGAACTGGGATTAGAGTTTTAACATGTGAAGTTAGATGATGGGGGGCACAACCACTCAGCTGATTAGGCAACATGCACAATATCTGTAATGGCCACACACACCAGCGAGAAGGGTTGCTAATTGTGCGCCCAAAGGGACAAAGACAGCTGGGGCATTTCAAGAAGCTGTGGCCATAGGGGTAATGTTTTTGGACATGTGATTATCTGAGAAGACAGACAAAATCCCCCACTTCCTTTACTCTTAGGAGCATGTGGTCCAGAAGTGCCAGGAGCTGGGACTGTGGGCCCGTCTGTGACTGGTATCGTGCCCATCATTCTTTGCTGCAGAGGAAGTGTCGACAGGCGAGAAATCACTCCAGTGGGGTCAGGTGGCTTTCACTTTCCCTGCCCCTCCAGGTCACTATGCTGTCATTCAAGGAATATTTGTGGACCCTTAGTTTTCTCATTGGTATCACAGGCAAGAAGAGAATTTAACCTAGAAGACCTCTTAGGTTATCTAACTCTGAGTGCCAACTGCAGCAGTAACAAAGGCAAACCACAGGCCAGGAGCCAAGTTTGCTTTCCAGGGTCAGTTGAGTCTGTTCTCTGACATTACAACTGTGACTCTGTATTCTGGGATCCTCTAGGGGCCTGTGACCAAGGTCCAGTCTTGCCCACTTGGATAGAGCCTGAGCCCTGATCCTGGTCACAGATCAGCTGAGGAGTGTGGGCACCATAGTGTACACCACTCCCACTATAGGAATTCCACCTAAAATTTGGGACAATATGTGATTCCCCTTATCCTCAGCACTCCATCTCCCATTAAGGGGTTGATTCATTGAACATTTCAGGCCAGGCCCTCATCAGAGAACAGAGCCTCCACCCCTTCCCAAATTGTGTTTTTATGTGTGGAGGCTGGGGGCCTGGGGCAGGGGTTGGTCATCTTCCCCTGTCTTGCTTCCTTTGGTTACAGCAGTTGGTGGGGAAATAGGAACAGTGCAGCCTTGAGAGATATGTCACTCAAAAGAGTTTATCCCGAGCTCCAGGGCACTCAGGTAGCTGGGATTTATGGCATCAGCCCCGCCCCATGTCATTAATAAAGGAAAATTAGCCCTCTCTGGGTGAGGACATTTTTCACTGGAGTCTGAGAGCTATAATGAGGCGCTATCAAAGCCCCAACGTGCCATATGAATTTTATATGCCCTGTTTCCTACAAGTTCTGAACAGCTCGGCCGATTTATAAGGTAATGATTTTTCCATCCATAATTTCTTTCGTATGATTTTGTAATGTGGCTATTTCCCCCTCCTGGCTGAGCGGCGCACAACCTACTTGGTGGATTAAGGCAGGACAAGGAGGGATAACCTTCTTCTCAAGCCCAGATCAGCATGCAAGAGCCACCCGGTGTTGCAGTGGACAGGGGTGGCGGGGGGGCGTCAGCTCTGTCCTACGTGGGCTGCTGACTTCCAGCAGCCACCTCGGCCAAATCTGGGCCTTAGTTTCCCCATCTTTCTAGTGAGAGGACACTGTTTAGATTCATCTACATAATAATGCAAACAGCAAGTGCCCTCATGGCAACGCCATACTAATTTCATGCATAACTACCCTGTGTCAGGCACCGTGCTAGGCTTTGCAGGATGAGTTGAATATGGGTCCTCCCTCCAGATCTGTGAAAGATATTTTGAAAACACAGAGATGACCAGTCCTTCCTGAAGGAAACAGGGAAGCCTTCATGGGGAAGGCGCTTACAAAGAGCACCATGTAGGAGGAGTCATTTCGCCTGGCCAGGAAGGACCCATTGCAGACTTCAGTCAGTTGAAGTGATGCTTCTTTTAACCCCAGCTGGGGCCTTGGCAGGGGGCCCAGCTTCCCGGAGGGCAGGACCGCTTCATGGTCCCCAGTGAGACTCCAGAAAAGGCGCTAGCTTCAGCAAAAGCCCTTTGCTTTCTGCCCTCCCAAGGCCAATGCCTCGTCTCCAGATGCTCCAGTGGGGAAAGGGTTGGAGCAGAAACACCTGGGAGGAGCCCCTGCACACCCATAAATCTACCCTTTCACTGTCCTTTGATCTGGACACTCCTATCTCCCTGGGATCACTGCCTGGGGAGGTAGCTATTGAAACAAAGGTCAGAGAGCAGCCAGCCCTCATTTTTGACTGAGTGTGTGTGCTTTAACCTAACCTGGCCTGCATTATGTTAAGTCAGAATGTCTTACAGGATGTGAATCACTCCCAGTCTAGGCAGGCATTACAGCCCCATATGGTTACCCATTGTCCCTATACCAGCTCAATGCAGGTACATTTAAACTACCGAAAACCCAGAGAGCCCACAGAGGCTGGATCTGTAGGACATAATGAGCCCCTACAGGGTTTTTTTTTTCTTTTGTTCTCTGAATTGATGAGATGTATTGGTGTCCCTGAGATCCCTATTTCATGTGCCTCACTGTCTCACCCAACCTTAGAGGTGCCTCGGAGATAAAGGCAGTTATCAATCCTTTCAACAAGTGAGAAAACCAAGCCCAGAAACATTGCACCTCCTGCTGTGGTCATGCAGCAAGTTGGTGCTAAGGGATCAAAGCTCCGGCCTTCCAATTTCAAGAGGGACACTCATCATTTCTATCAGGTCAGCTTCTTCTCACGGCCCAGGTACAAGCCGAGCCATTTCACAGATGAGCTCAACTGGACAGCCAGTTGCGCAGGCATCAGCAGACCCCAAAAGAGTGGGATGGAAATGATGATGGAGCAGCTCTTGGCATTCCTCATTCCCACTTCTCAGAAGTTGGTACGTTTCCCTTGGAAAAAAAAGTCACTTTGACTTTCCTGTAATAAAGTTTTCTAATTAACTGGAAGGGGAAACATGCTGAATATATTAACCACATCTTAGCTGTATATTGCTTCTCTTTTTTCCCCAAAGCTTCTGCATTGAGAGCTTTAGGAGTCTTTGCACAGAAGATGTTAAAGTATTGCCATAGAGTCAGACACAGAATGTTCACATGCTGGCCATTCACCCGAACCCCCTTTGCAAATGCCTAAAGGACAGGTTCACTGCCTCCACCTCTTGATATGCCCAGCCTGCAGGTCAACCCTGGAGACAGAGGCCCACTGCATGAGTCTTGGAGGAAGCTCAGTTCAGTTGGCAAGCATCCACTAAGCACCTACTGTGTGCCAGGAATTATTCTTGGGATTTCAAGTTGAATAAAATGTGTTCATTTCCCAGAAGAAGCCCATAGTTTTTAATGAGGACTAGACACATTAGAAGGAAATTACTTAGATTATAAAAATACATTCCACACTACAAAAAAATAACTATTTCTCAGCAGCCACACTGCCTCAGGCTATATACTCATATATTTAATATCCGAAACCCCTAAAGACAGACTTTAAACACCCATTGATACAATGAATTTGCTCCACAGCCTTCTAGAAAAATATAGTTGCTTATTATTATTAATAATATCATTGTCATTAATAGCTGGCTCTGGAGTAGACATCTTGGCTCATATCCCAGCTCCACCATTCATTAGCTGGTTGACCATGGGCAAATTAATTTACGTCTCTGTTTCTTGGTCTCCCAATATGAAAGAGAAGAATAACAGTGCCTGTATTCTACATTGTTTAGCAGAGATCATGCCTGTGAAGTTCTTAACCCAGTTCCAGACCAAGAGCAAAATAATTGCTCACTATTGTTATTATCCCAATATTAAAGAAGAAGAAATGGGAGCTTAGGGAGGTAAAATATGTTAGGGCAGGATTAGGCCAGAGCCTAGGCTCCTGAGCAAGATCCTAGATTGTTATTACTCACAAGTACACCAATGGCCCTAGACCTGTCCCTGATCTGCAGCAGAAACACCAGCCCTGCTGGGAAGGGGAGCTTCGCTCTTGGGAGGAAGGGACAGACAGAAGCATTGGAACACAGTGGAACAAAGCTAGTCACAGTGCACACCTGGTCAGTGTCTGAAGATTGATGGATGGGGACAGAGATGCCGAGCGGATGCCTGCGTGGGATGGAATCCTCACCCGTGTCTCCACCCATCTTAGAAGGTATCACCTGTTGGTGACTGGTGGCAGGATCTCCTGCCCTGGGGGCAAAGGGCTGACCAGGTGCAGCTCTGCGTTGCTCACTGAGCCAAAATTCTTGCATTCTAGGATTCCAGCAACGTGAGAGTCTGATTCCTAGTGTCTGAGCCAAGGAGTCTAAGCTTCTGCCAGTACCCAACTGTGGATGCAACAAGTCCCTGGGCCTTTGCTCATGCTGCTTTCGCTGCCTGGAATTTCCTCATCCCTGAATCCTGTCTGTTGAAATACTATCCTTGCAGGCCTTGTAGGAACAGATGTTTCAGAATCCATCATCCTTTCTCGGTGCTCACGTCGCATTATGCTTTTGTCTCTTGTGAAGCATTTAGTTCACCCTGCCTTACTCCAGGAGCAGAGCGTCTGCCCATTTCTTACGTCTGCCTGGAGGGCAGTACTTTGACAAATATGGGTTCTGAGCTCCCAGCATAGGGCCAAGCCTAGCTGTTTGGTGAACTGATGTGGATTTGAGCAATGTCTGAGCAATGAGAGAAACACGTCACAATGACGTGAGCTGAAGATACAAAAGATGGACTTCTCCCACCTCCCACTGGGCTGCCAGCCAGCCCTGGACTTGCCCCAAGTCATATGGGCCTTGTCTGAGAAGGTGACCCCCAACAGCCACCCTCCCAGCCCACCGCTGAGCGAGTGCGGGCACACATGACTCCTGTGGGCTCTGGGAGAAAGAGGCTCTTTCAAAGGGTGGCCTATAAAACCTCTTAGCTTGCACTCAGAGGCTTATATCACCTTAAAAGTGTGGTCAGCATGGTGTTATTGCACTGCGGCTACAGGGGACGGTGACATGATTTACTTGAGTAATTAACTGGTTGCTGCACCCAAACTCTAAGCAAACACTGTGCACTTGGCTGCAATTACCTGCTTCCAAGCTCCCACTTTTCCTTGTGGGGTTCAAAGACATTCCAGGCGTTAGGGCTAATGTGGGCCTCTGTTGGGGCTTTCTTCCACAGGTTACGGCCCTGGGGCGAGGAGCCCATCTAGGGAGACTCAGCTGCCCTAGCCATTCCATTTCCAAAAAGACCCAATCCGAGGTGGTGTCTCCAGAGAGGGGGGTTAATGGCCTTGTGTTTGGTTCCCTCTGCTTTTCGGGTTCCACACACATCTCATCTGTCTTCTCCTGCAAGGGCATCTAATCGTCAGCAGCCTTTGACTCACATGATAGTTTTTTCTTCTTAAAACAATTTTTACTTGAATTTTGGGCCACCTCCCCTCTTCCCCGCTTCCTCCCTTGCCTGACTGGCTACTCCTTTGCAGTGTCCCCGAGGGCTCCTCCTCATGTCCCTGACTTCTAGACGTGGAGAGCGCTGGTTTTCCATCCATAGACCTCTTCTCCTTCGTAACTCAGTTTTAAATTAATCTCCCAAATGCCTATTCTGTCCCAGATTTCTCTCCTAAATCCCAAACTCCTATGTCCAGTTGTCCCCTGATGTCTCGCTGGTTGTCCAGCGGGTGCCTCAAAATTACCACACCGCAAAGCAGACTCTGAGCCTCCTGCTAACCTCCCAAACCTGCTCCTCGTTGCAGGAAATGGAGCCTCCATTCCAACAGGTGCTCAGGCCCAAATACCTGGCCTTCTTCTCAACTCCTCTTTTTCACTCCTATCTATGTCCAGTTCCAGTTCATCACCACATCCTATCTATGGGCTCTACATCATTGCTGGACCCAGCAGCTGGACATCCACAGTTGGCCAGCTCCCCTCTATCTCGCTGGCCCAAAGTCCACCCCATTCCCCATCCCATTACTGAGGTGACCTCTCTCCTGGATCCCTGATCTCTCCCTCATCCCCTTGCCTTCCACTTTCCACACAGCAGTTAGAGTTAGCTTCTAAAATACTCGTCACCATCCCTGGTTTAAAACCATCCAATGGCTCCCCCAACACACTGAGGAAAAGCCAGTATCCTCATGATGACCTAAGGCCCTTCATGGTAGTCACCCCACCCCACCCCTACCCTGTTACCACCATGACCTGACCTAACGTCCTTTCCCCCGCTCACCCCCTGCCCTGGGCTTCAACCCCACTGGCCTCCTCACTGTTCCTCAGACATGTCAGCCATGCTCTTCCCTTGTGTTGAAGATGTCCCCTGTCTAGACAGGTCTTCAATATCTTCCATGGCTGCTCTCACACCCCCTTCAGATCTGTGCTCAAATGTCCCCTTTTTGGTGAGGCCTTTCCTGACCTCACTGAGTAAAATAGTACCACCTCTGCACTCTCTGATCTTCCTTACCCAGCTTTATGTCTCCTCCAGTGTTTATCACCCCCCAGGACACAATATATTTACTTGTTTGTTAAGTATTATCTCTTCCACTAGAACATAATTGCAACATGTTGGAGTTTAATTTCCTTGCTGACTTTTCCCCAGAATCTACAACAATTCTGAATGGAGTAGACACATTCATATGAATGAATAACATAGTTAACCACTTAGTACCAGTGTAGAAGAGAAAAGTGAAACTCAGGGTCTACAGCAAGCCCAGGGTCTACAGCAAGCACGTGGCCATGCTGGCTGCCAACATGTCCTATGTCAGGACACACCTTTTCCTTCCTGGAGTGTGGTTTTCTAAACTGGGTCACCTGGAAGCCATAGGGACTGGTGCTAAGGGAGAGGAAGGGAAGACGTGTGTAGGACCAGTCCCCTCCATCTGGGCAGTCACAACCCCAGTGGGGGACCAGGCAGAGTCGGAAAAGCAAGACAGGAGGTTGAGGGATCTGGGGAGAGCAGTTGGCTTTTAGAGACAGCTGAGGTGTGAGTAGAATGCCCTGAGGTGGAATTTCTTGACAGGTGGGCCAAACTAGGACCCCCTGAGCCCTAGGAGTGGTTGCCCAAAGTCAGGGGTGATCAGAGCACCTGTCTCTTATCCCAACATGCCCAACCAATATTGCAATTTTCCACATGAGTCTAGAAGGGAAAAGCTTGGAAAGAGAACCTAATATCAAAGAGCTACATTGTACCAGTGCTTTCTACAGGTTTCTTGTGTAAATTTTCACAACAACCCTCTGTGTTATCAAACAAGGCAGAGGAGAGGGTGGGGGTGGGGGGTAGGCCCTGCAGGATCTGTCCAGGAAGACTGGCTCAGCTCAGGTCCATGGCTCTGGGGGACCCCCTTTCCCTCTGCCTTGTCCCTCCCCAAGCCTAGATAATTGCCCCCCTGGCCTTTGCCTCCCTCAGCCCCTGTGTCCACACTTGGCCTCTGGGCTATGGGCTGCTGGACAGGGAACTCCTCAGTAGCTGCAACTCCCCTCCATCCCTGCAGCCAGAACCTCACAGAGAGCCTGGCAAGTGATCCACCTTCAGTGATGCTGAGCAAGTGAGGGACTGAATGAGTGCATGGAGACAAGATGGGCTGTGTGACTTATGCAGAGTACAAACCAAGTAGGTGACAGTTCCAGGATTCAGAGGCTAGCCCAGATGCCCCTGCAGTGATCAGGCAGGCTGGGCATCTTGTCTTGTTGCTGCAGCATCTGTTTTGTGTGTGTTGGACTGGGCAGGGGCTAGACCTACCTTGGCAGTGGAGATGGGTGAAAGTCAGACTGCTGTGAGAGGAGCAGAGGTCCCCAAAAGCTCATCTGTCAAACACAATACGACCGTTTTTGCTGTCACACGGTGCAGCAGCCCAAAGGCATTCTGGATTGGGAGAGATGGAGTGGGGAAGTGGTCCATGGCCATGGCACTTGAGGGAGAGCCCCATCCTTAGAGTGGAGCAATGATTATTTTCCCTCTCTCTGCTTTGTAATCCTGGAGAAATGTCATCAGGCCCCAAGTTGATTCCTCCTCCCTGGGCCCTGATTCAGGCAGAAGCTCAGGGCTGCCAACAGGGAGTTTGGAGCTCGTAACTCAACTGTGGGCAGGGTCAGGGGCCTGATTCCAATTAAAGACGTCAAATGTATTTATGGATTATGCAATCAACAGGTATGCAGCCGCCTCGATAGCCGACGGGGCCACCCTGAAGATAGGCCTGTAATTAATTAATCCCAGTGGGTCTGCCAAATTCTGTTTCAAATGTGAGTGGTCTGAACAATGCTGGGGACCAAGTCTGGGGCCTGCTTTAGACCTCGCCTTGCTTCAAGGAGGGCCAGGGTACTGGCCTTCTAGGGTCTGTCTGAGCAGAGAAAAGAATGAATGTTAGACTCGGGACCTAGGTTTGAATGATGGCTCTACCACTTACGAGCTGTCTGACCTTGAACATGTTACTAAACTCCCAGAGTCTGTCTCTACTTCCGAAAATGGAGAGGATGTCTTAAGGACTAATTGAGACCATGTACATGAAAGGACTCGGCGCATGGTAGGTGCCATTCAAATGTTGACTGACTGGAAGGACATCCCTGCAGCAGGCATGCTTAACTTCCTCATCCCCAGCATTATTGCACCCACATATAGAAAACCGAGCAGCCCTCTCTATAAGGATACACTGCTGTGAAAAGCACACCCTGGTCCTAAAGTGTATCTGAGCCTCTCACTTTCATCATCTGTGAAGTGGACTTCCCAACCCTGTGCTCTGGTCTCTTCCTGCCCCTTTAAGCTCTTATGAGCTAATAGAGACTCAGACAAGGTAATCAGATCATTCACTCAGCAAACCTGGACTCTGATCAGGTCCTGAGCTGTACCCCAGGGCCCAAAACTGAACCTGAGGAGGTAAACTCCTCCAGGGGCTAGCTCCCAGTTCACAGGGGGTGCCCACACCAACCCAATTTACAGCAAGGGTGACGGCAGTGACAGCAACAAGTTCAGCCATCAGTGTAGCACCAGACTCTCTGCTCCACAGTGCCCATATGCGGCTCATCGTCCTCACCTTACTTCTACCAGGTAGACAGGGGCTTGCTTCCAGCTGCGAAGAGCCTCGGAGAGATTCAGTAGTGCAACAGATGTTAAGCACATGGCCTTTTGACTCTGCTCAGTAAGTTGTCCGTTGCTGGCAGTTATAGTAACGGAGTGGTATGGGGGTGGGGGGATGCTGTCAGCATAACCCAGAGTCACCAAGCGCTTCGCTCAGGAGCCAGGCCTGTTCTAGAGCTGTCAGGTCTAAACATCCTTAGTTCTCTCTCTCTTCATTTCCCCTCAGAAATGTGACTTGGATTTCATAAAATTCCCTCTGGCTGCAGGTTGGAGAATGGGTTATCGGATGCTGTGAGACTAGTCTAGGTGGAGGAAGTTGAAGTCCAGAGGCAGGCAGTGTTGGCTTAGGAAAGAGAAAGCTATGGTGTCTGGAGACTTTTAAGAGTCAGGTTCAGCCTGCCTGGAAGACTAGTTAGGTGTGAGTGAGTATGTGCATGTGTATATGTGTGCACTGTGGGTGTGATTGCATATGAGTATGAGCATGCCGTCATATGCATAAACACGTGTGAGGGCATATGTGTACGTGCATGTGTGGGAGTGTGTGTATACCTGAGTGCATGTGTGCACACCCGAGTGTAGCGGGGATCAAGGGAAGGAGTAAAGGAGAGGCCAGGCTTCTGGCACTCAAAGGGAGGAATGTTCAGAGTAAATCTTATCCCTTGTGTCCCCTGCCAGCTGTGTCTGGCAAAGTCCTCTTCTTTACACAGTGGGCTCATCTTTTGGAACAGATTCCGTGGCAGGGTTGTGGCCTCTCAGGTAACACCTATTATGTTGTGTATCATGTCCTATCATCAGAGTACTTTGCATCTGTGATCTCCCTTAACCCCCACACCAGCCTGTGAGTGGACCTTCCCAGACTGCTCTATGGGGCTGAAGCCCGAGATGGCCTCTGCTAGGCAGAGGATGTGGCAGGGCTGCCGGTCTCCATGCCCGGCCATCATCTTCCCACGTGAGGCTATCAGAATATCGGGGCTGACAGACCTGCCCCAGGCAGCAGGCTGCGTGCACTTCCAGCTGTAGCCTCTGGTTTGAAACATACACCCCTGTTTCCTTTTGAGAGTAATAGGGGGTCATTCTTGACCCTCCGACTGAGCCACTCATTCCTCCACCTCCTTGCCCACACTTGCTCCAAGCCCCAACATGCTGAAGCTGCTGTGTGGCCCCCAGTCCCTTGCCCTCTGGTCCTGAGTCAGTCTGCCTGTTGCGAGGTGGCAGCAGCACTCGTGGTCTGTGGCTTACACGGCGTCTCTTTAAAAGTGCCCCCAAAGGGATTCGGTCTTCCCCAGGAGGCAACTTGGGGGTGAATATCTGAGCCTGTCAGCAGTAACTGACCCTAGAAAGGATCATTCAACACCCTGTGTTGCTGAACAGGAAACAGGAGATTTGGAGATGTGAGTGAAAAACACAAGGACACTCAGCAAGCTTCAGGCCAACTCAGAGATTAAGATAGCCAGCAGGAACCCCAGGGTAACCTGCAGCCTGTGACCTAGGGCTGCAGACTCCACCGACTCTCTCCAGAGATGGGGTGTTCACCCCCTTCTGGGAGAGGTCATCCTGATGCTGGGGGAGGCTCTCAGAGGCCTCAGCCTTTCCTACACTTGCCCGTCATCCAAATAGGGCAATTTTCATTCTTTCTTTCTAGGACATCTCCAGGTCCCTGGGAGAATGACTTCTAGAGAGATTAGCCTGTCTCAGAACCCTGCAGTGGATGTCTGACAAGGGAAACCAGTCTCCCTGGGGGGAGGCAGGCTGGGGAGGGAGGACTGTGGCCAAGTATGACTGCAAACAAATTGCACCCCCTCCACCTCTCACTCTGCTTTCTCCTGCTGCTGCTTTCATTGAAGCTGATTTTTTCCCTTGAAATCCAACCCCAAGTTCTGAAATTAGCCTTAATTTAAGCAAAGGCAAGGGTCCTGCTGCCCTCCCTAGCCTGCTTGGGCATGTGGATGTCCTACCTTAAGAGGCTAAGTGGGTTCCGGTGAAGAATGTGATCTTGTCCTTAGATTGCTTGAGTGCCTGTTCCAGCCTCACCCCCTCACTTTGTGACATGAGCACATCATCTAACCACTCTGTGCCTCAGTTTCCTCATGGTTGCAAGCAGGGGCTCATAATTGTATCTTCCTCATAGCTCACAGGGCAAACTACATGGAGAAACCCCTGGATGGAGCCTAGAAAAGATCTGGTTCATAGTGAGCGGCAGGATTCCTGCTTCCTATTCATTGCTCACAGTGCAAGTCTTGGGTGATAATTGCCCTTGGGATTATTTTTAACGCATCACTCTCAGAGCTTTTAGCAGGGCCAAGGCCATGGAAGATGCATCCACAGAAATCCACCTAGCCTTTCTCCTGGCCCTGCAAGCCCTGATGGTACAGGTGATAGAGTCAGCTAGGTGCTGGGCTTGGATTCATTCATGAGGAGGCTCTTGGAGGCTTTGGGGAGAGCTGTAATGGGAAGACAGAGTGGCGGGAAGACAGTGGTGTGGTGGAAGAGGGAGATGAGAAGTGGGGACTGTCCGTAAGGTGGGCTATGAAGAAAAGGGTGGTACAGGGCCGAGGGAGAATGTGTGGTCCCTTTAAGAGATTTGAAACAGGCCTGGTCACCCTTGAGGCCCAAATATCTTTCAAGGCCAGGATCCCATTCTTAGCAAGATGTCCTAATGTGGGAAAAACGCAAACCCTTCCCCTCTTGGTGCTGAGGTTATGACATTTGCTTCTAAGGAGTTCACCCACTGTGCTGCTGGGCCTGGCTGGGAACTAGGGACTCCCAGGCCCAGCAGGGAACAGAGATGGACCCCACCAGTGACTTTTTTCTCCTAATTCCAGTCCTGGCCTCCTGAGCCCCAGGCCTCTCCCCTGTGGTGTGAACTTTCACAGGACATTAAGCTTCATCTGTATGGCTAAAGGGATAGCAGATTTCAGTTTGGTTTAATGAACACTCCATCTACTGGATGGCGGCTCTGTGCCAGTCTCTGGGGGCCCAGAGATGGTTAAGTGATCATTCCCGCCCTTGGGTTGCTCGGAGTTAAGAATAATCACTGACATGTATTGGATACCAACTGTATACACTCTGCCAAATAAGAAAAAGCACATGGGCCCGTTGAATTCCACGTCGGCTGTTGTTTTGCCATTGTACAGCAGAAGAGAGTGAGGCTCTGAGAAGTTGAGTAACTTGCCCAATGTCACACACCTAAGAAGGCAGGATTCACAGCCAGGCTACCAGTGTGGCCTGCCACCATCCAGCGGACGGGATCCCTGTCCTCCATTCAACACGCACAGCACATTTATGCCCTTCTAGGGAATGGATCAGCCTGTGGATTAATTATCGCCATTTATCTGGTGAGGAAACTAAGACTCAAAAGTTGCAAGTAGCTTGCCCAAGGTTGTCTGACAATGAAATGACAGCCCTGCTGTGTGAATCCAAGTCTAGGACTACTTGCATTTGTAGTTATTTTCTTAGTGGTGGGGATTGCAATTAATATCTCAATTTATAATAGTCTACTTCCGATTAATATCAATTTAGTTACAATAATATATAAAACTTTGTTCCTCTAATGCTCCTTTTCCTCCTTCCCCCTTTTTTGTGTGGTTGTCTTACAAATTACATCCTTAGGTATCAGAAAGCCCATCAACACAGATCTACTTATTGCTTTCCTTATACACTTGCCTTCTAAATGGGCAGGAAAAAAGAGTTACAAGCCCAGAAAAATTATTTATACTGTCTTCTATATTCACCTGTGAAGTTATCTTTACAATTGTTATTGATTTTGTCATTTAGATTCAAGTTACTATCTAGTGACCTTTCGTTACAGCCTGAAGGACTTCCTTTAGAAGGACTCCATTACAGGACTTCTCACAGAGCAGGTCTGCTGGCAACAAATTCTCTTAGCTTTTGTTTATCTGAGAATGTCTTAATGTTGACTTCATTTTTAAAGGACAGTTTTACTGGATGTAGAAATCTTTACTGACATCTTTTTCCTTTCGGTTCTTTGAGTATGTCATCCAACTGCCTCCTGGCCTCTATGATTTCTGATGAGAAGTCAATTGTTAATCTTATTCAGAAAGCTACTGAGTCATTTCTTGCTGCTTTCAAGGTTCTCTCTTTATCTTGGGCTTTCAACAGGTTGATTATGATATGTTTAAGATTGAATCTCTGAATTTATCCTACTTGGAGTTTATTCACCTTCCTGGATGTATAAATTAGTGGTTTTCATCAAATCTGGGGAGTTTTTAGCTATTATTTCTTCAATATTCTCTGTCCACTACCCTGTCTTCTCTTCTTCTGGCACTCCCATTATGAACATGTAGATGCACTTAATGGTGTCCCATAGATCTCTGTTTATTATTCTTTATTTTTTTCTTTCTGTTCCTCAGATTGCTCATTCTCAATTGACCTATCTTCAAGTTTGCAGATTCTTTCCTCTGCCTGCTCAGATCTACCATTGAGCCACCCGATGAATTTTGGTATTTCATTTATTATACTTTTCATCTATACAATATGTAAAGGTCTCTTTGGTTCTTTTTAGAAATACTTTCTATGTCTTTTTAATCATCTATATTTGGTGAGACACCATTCTTTTATTTTCCTTTATTATTTTAGACCTAATTTCCTTAATTTTTGAACATATTTAAAATAGATGATTTAAAGTCTTTGTCTACTAGTAAGTACAACTTCTGGACTTCCTTTGGGACACTTTCTATTAATTGCTTTGCTTTTCCTGTTTATGGGCCATATTTTCTTGTTTCTATGTATGTCTTATAGTTTTTATTGAAAACTAAGTATTTAAAACCATATAATGTGATAACTCGAGAAATCAGATTCTTCCTCTTTCTCATGTCAGGGCATGTTGTTCCTCTGTGTCGCTGTTACTGTTTGTTTAGTGACTTTCCTGCACCAGTGCTGTGAAGAGTGTATTCTTTGTCATGTGTGGCCACTAAAGTCTCTGCTCAGTTAATTTCATGGTCAACTGATGATCTGTCATTTGCCCCAACCATTATCTACTGGCTCAGGCTACTTAAACAATTGCCTCTGATTGGTTTTCAACAAACACTCCTGGAAAACAGTCGTTAGCACTAAGAAGCTCCAAATTAGGTCAAATGCACACAGCCTTGAAAGTAAGATCTTCCAGGACATTACCTGAAGGTCACAGAGTGACAGCTGTCTAGGATTGAGGCTGCAAAGGAGTCTCCACACCGTGTTGTACCTCTAGGGGCTGCCAGCCTGTTGGTTTCCACCGTAATTGCAGATGCTGGTTTTCAAGGCTCCCACCAAGAGAGTGAGAGGTGGGAGTAAGGAAAGTTAAAATGGCAAAAGAATAGCCATGCTTACAGAAATTAAGCTGTTTTTCTTGAACAAATGCTCCCTGGATTACTACAAAATTTTGGTTAATTTCCAGAATTCTTGAAAAAGTTGACTTTGACCATTTTTTTTCACAGTGTTGTTATTGGTTTTTTGTAAGGAGAGAAATTTTGGAAGTCCTTACTCCACAGAGTGGCTCACTGATGTCCAACTTCTTGCATTTCTGCCCGGAGGCAGAATATATGGCATGAAGGGGAAAGCTGGTTTAGGGGAGTACATAAAGTGATTTTTCTGAAAGTCCCAAGAGGCATGGTTATATAATAAGGGTCATGTGAGTCCCTGGAAGGGTATGATCAAGGTAGACTGAAGTACAGGTAAATGTTACCATAGGAGGTGAGGTCCTGGTTTGCTCCGAGCGCCAAGGGGGAAGGTTCTCTCACCCATCCCAGCATCTTCTGTCACTTGACAACTCTTCTCTCAGTGGTCAGTCACTGGCCACACCTTTGATCAGGGTCTTTGTTACCTGAACTCAACCACATGCCACTGCTCGACCCGGAAGAGCCATTTTAGTTTTTAAGTTTTAGCCCCTCTTCCAGTCTGTAGCTTTTGACCTGCTCCAGGTTTCCTCATCTGTGAAGTGTCCTTCCCCCTGCTGACCTAGGCTCAGGGAGAGGTAAACCCGGACTCAGATCAGGATTGCCGGTCTCGGAAACTCTCTCTCTGCCATCACCTCCCACAGTGTCTGGCATGCCATCATCATCACTAATTCATTGCCTTGTCCAGACATTCGTATTTAAATAAATTCAGATTTCCTGAAATGCAAGTTCCGAGGGGTTACTAGGCTAGAAGTCACACCTGATAGATTCTGCCACTCACCATAGGTATGCCCTAAGAACATAATATACATGGTCCTAACTTCTAACCCTATAAAACAAGGAGGAGAGTCTTAAAGAACACTTTGAGACTAGAAGCCTATGACTGTGACAGTTGGGTAGGGGTCATTTTTTTCGAGAAGCCGCCGTATCTTCCCAGATCCTCAATGCAGAGCTAGCTGCCTCTCTGGGTTCTCATGAGCCTCGCTCTGACCCCCAGAAATAACCCCAAATAGTTTGTGACTATTAGTTTTCAGCTGTGTCTCTCCAATCACACAATATATCAAGGGCAAGGGATCTCCCGGATTCAACTTCATGCCCCCAGCCCCCGGCACCAGGCCAATATGCATCAGGTGCTCAAATAATAGTCCCCACTATGAAGTTCTTGGGACTCGCTAATGTTTTCTGACAGTCTTACTACAACCCATGAACATGCAGCCTTAATATATGTGCATAAGACTATAAAAAGGAGAGGGAGAAGGATTACAGCCCTTTAAAGTTTACAAATGTTTTTACACTTACTCATTTACTAACAAATATTTATTAAGCCCCTACTAGTGTTGTGCATTTAATCATTCCAAAAAATGATTGCTACTGTTACCCCATTTTACAGATTCAGAAACCAAGGTTCAGAGAGATGAGGTGCCTTCTCCACAATCACAGTAAATGTCAGTCTGACTGGACTCAAGATTTGGGGCTCCCAGTCTCTGCTCCCACCTCCAGGCTCTTTTTTTAGCATCTGGCTCACCTTACCCCAGGAAAGGCAGATGACAGTGATCATAAGATGTGAGCTCCAGAGGGCAGGAGTTTTGACTGTATCTCAGAGCCTAGAACAGCACCTGGCACATAGTAGATGGGCAATAAATGTTGGTCTAATCGAATTAATGAATCTTCTAAAATGCAGGTAAGAGATGAGTGATGAGTCTCTGAAAAAAGGGGGCCTAGCATGAAGAGAAGGGACCAAGTGTCTTGAACACCTCAGTTTGCCAGGTGTGTCCCAGACTCTGCTCACTTATTTCCCACAACAGCCCTGTAGGGTGAGAACTACACCCCAGAGCCAAAGGGAATGAACCAACTTGCCCAAGGTTGCCTAGCCAGCTACATGACCAGCAGAGGACTAGAACTCAGGTTCAAGTGGTGCCGGGGCCAGGTTCTTCCGTCCTCCACAGCTTTGGAAATGTCCTCAGGATCAGCTAATTCACTCTCTCCGATTTATAGAGAGGGTGAGTGAGTGCCCTGGCACACAGCCGCCCAGCCTCTGAGCTACCACTCTTGGCACTCAAAAGTTGCCCAGAGCACACACCCTGTGAGACTGAAATCTCCAGCAAAGCTCCCTGGGAGCTGACAAATGTCTCGAGAACCCAGACGTGTGCACGCATGCCTGCAAACATACGAAGACTCTCATGCTGCGCCCACCACAGCAAAGGAGCCCCAGGCTCCTCCGAGTGTATTTTAAATCCATTTTGACTCCCCAGAAAGTCTGTTTTTGTTATTCACGCTGACCTTTTAAACTCCATGCAGTCCTGCATTTTTCCCGAGGCCTCGGTAGGACCTATTAATAATTCCGCTCTCCCACCGAGGCTCTGGGCTGCAGCCGGCTCTCTTACGTGCTATAAAAGCCAGTCCCCCCACTGCTGGTGAGTTCACCCTCCTCTCCAGACAATTAGAAAGGAAAGAAAGCACAGGCACCCCCAGCCTTGGGGAGAGGAGACCTTGTGCATGCCCATGCTCTTCAAAGGTGAGGACAGGTGGTCCAGTGCGACCAAGGACAGGATCAGGGCACTCGATGGCCCGGGAATGTGGCTGAGTCAGGCCCCCTGCCTCCGGCCGCTTTCTCCTCTCTCTGAGCAAACATCTCTGCAAATAAATCTCCTCTTTCTTCCTTTCTCTCTCTCTGCTGGGTAACTGCTTCAGTTTCATTAAAGACTCTGGAAACATTCTTCAGGCTCAGCCGAGATATATAATACGGAGAACAGAGATTTGCTTCATAACCCACAAACTATTAAAAATATTAGTGTCCCCCAGAGAGTCTCTCTTAAAGATTCCTTCTCCCTCTCTGCCTCCCTCAGCCCCTGGCGCACAGTGCCAACAATAATGCAGGCGGGCTGGGCTGCGCCGTTTCCTTGAAAGAAAATAAAGAAGAGATAACAGGCTCTGGAGAAACCCCTCTTTGTGCCTGAATAATATCTGTCATCCTATACGTCTGGCTGGAGCTTTGTACTTCTCAAAGCCCCTTTCACCACCATTATCTTGTCTGATCCTCAAAGACGTGCAAAGTGGGGTCATGTCCCTTTTCTTAGGAGGGGAAACTGAGGCCCTGGAAAAGGGAGGTGACATGGCTTTGAGGTAGAGCTGGGGCTAGAACCCAGCTTCTTCTGATTGCTGGCCTGGAGGATTTTCTCATTCAAATTGTGTTAAGTCGCTTTATTTCTTGGTAGCCCATGACTAGCGTATAGGAAACCCTGGAGCTCCCTCTGTCCTGACTGTCCCTCAAGGGACTAGTGTTAGTTGTCACTGCAGATGATCAGTCTTTCATTCAACCGTCTGAGCTGTATTGAGGACATCCTCTGAGCGAGGCACATCCTAAGGTCTGGGAACGAGTCCAGGGGTGAATGAGGATGGTGTTCTGCTGCCCTTTCCAGGGTCTCACTACCCTGCCCCAGGAGAGCCATCCTAGGGCAGGGTGGTGAGACCCCAGAAAGACCTGTCTGAGTGCCGGGAGCACAGGGGGATGCCAGACCAGGCAGGAAAGGGTCTCAAGAGTAATGATCATCTGGGACTTCTAAAGATGAACAGAAGGTAGGCAGAGGGTGTGGAAGAGAGAAACAAGTTCAAGGCCCAGAGTCCAGAGAGGGCCTGACATTTTGGAAGAAGCAGCCAGGGCATAACCATGGATGAGCCCTGCTGAGAGACCGGAAGGGGGAGTCCGGGGCCCTGACGCTGGGTAACAGCCAGATATTGTATCGGAAAAAGTGAGTGCACCGAAGGGCGTTGTGTCAGTAATGTTTTCCAGGAGTGTCTTAGGTGTCATGTGTGAAGTTATCCATGGAATATTCGTTGAATGTGCTGTGAGTGCTTGTGTTTTGATTTGGACTTTAGAACTGATGGAGAATGAAGTGAAGGGGACAAGGATTTGGGAATGAGGACTAGAGAGGTGGCCAGAACAGGACAGTGGGGGCAGAGAGAAGTGGTGGGTCGAGAAGCTGGGAGGTGGGCTTGAGCACCAGCAGGGGGTGGGGACCAGGAGGGTGGAATCCAGGCTGGCCCCAGACTAGGGCATCTACTCCTGCAAGTGGGTTAGAATTATATGCCGCATATGATAGCTGAGGAAACGGAGGCACAGCAGCATTCCCCTACAAGTCTGAGTCTGTGCTGGAGCTGACTGGGGGGTTTCAACCCCCAGTCCCTTGAGCTCCTGAATTCCTCCCACTCCCCTCGCCTTCGCCCAATCTCAGCCCATCTCCCAGGGGAGGGGTGAGTGAGCTGGAAGGTTCCTCCTTGAGGCCAAATAGGGCTCTGTGGGCAGCCTTGTGGTCTGAGAAACCAGCACATTCTTTGTGTCTTGCCCCTGGGATATTTAAAATTAGCTTCCTAGAAGATTTTGAAAAGCCAAGACCAGGCCAGTCTTGATGTCCAGTCATAAGGGACAAGCTGACACAGGCCCTCTCTGGGTCACCTTGGGCTGGTCATTCTCTCAGGCCTCTGTTTCCTTGGCTGTCAGAACCCTTCCTCCTGTGCTAGCAAAGCATTGGAGGACAGCATCATCTTCCATCCATGGTCCCACCAGCACTGCTGTCATGTTGATCACATGCCACTGACAAGATGCACAGTAGGCATGCGCAGAACAAAGGCAGCACGTTGTAGCTGAGGAGCCAGTGACAAAGGGGGCTGGGCTCCGGCCCTGCCTTGCTCCCTGTGTGCTGTGAGACCACGCTAGGCCACACTTGGCCTGTGAGGGGCTGCAACTCCCTGATCTTTCAAGGTCCTCACTTTCTGGGACACAAGTTCTTGACGTGGGAACTCACTTTGTCATTGGATCAAATTCAGCCCATCTGCACTAGAAGAGACCATAGGCAGCTTCTGAAGAGAGGCCTGAGGACAGGAACTCCTCTAGGAGTTCACACTCTGGCAAGGGGCCACCGAGAAAGGGGCCCTGATGAGGGGGGCTAGCATCTCTGGCCTCTGTGAGCTTGTCCACAAGAGGGAAGCATTCTACGAGTGTTCTTTATTATGGGTTCTGAGAACTGAGGCCCTCTGTCTCCTCAAAGGCTGCAGCAGTTCCTGACCTGGTGGCCCTCATGCACCTTCCACTCACAATGACCATCTCATACAGAAGGTAGGAGGGCAGAAGGGACAGCGATTTGGCCCTCCCCTCCTGCCTGTACTGCCTCTCCCTTGCTCTGGGGGCCAAATGACAGATTCAGAGACCCCCACCAGCCAGCCTCAGAGGGGAAATTTTCAGTTCAGGGGACTGTTTGTGAGGAAGGAGTGAACTCTGGAAGACTTCAAAATTCCAGGGGACCAGCCAGCAAGGGGGAAAATGCTGTCCCACTGGGATGGGACCCAGGCTGGGAGCTGAGCCTTGGAGGAGGGAGGGAGGAGCATCTACCATTTGGGGCCCCTACTGTGTGTGGCCCTCAGCTGCAAGCCTGTGGAGAAGGGCTTGTTGTCCTGGCCTGAGGTCACTGCACCTTGGCTGACCTTGCTGGGACTCCCACCTCCTTATGCTCTGACATTCCAGCACTCTTGACCAGCCTCAATGGCTGTCCAGAGGTGGTAACAGCCCCAGCTTAAGTAAATCACTTGTTTAAATGCCTCTTGTTAAAATAGGAGGGATCTCACAGTGAGCCAAAGTGTTAGTGGTTGTCTCCCTGCTGGGGCCTCAGTGCCCACTCTGAGCAGTGCTAAGTTGCTGTTGGGATGATTTTCCCTAATAGGCCCCTTCTCAATTTGCCCTTTGTTTTCTCCCAGGTGTGAGGCCTTGACCTCACTCCAACAAGGCAAGTCAGATGCCTGTGGAACCTGAGGAGAGCCTCTCTTAGGCCTTTCATCCTTTGGGAGCTCCCTGGCATTCTCCACCCCATGCTTCCCGGAAACTTAAGGGCCATACATGCAGAAAGGAGAGTCCAAGGGACTTGCTACAAGACACACAGACAATGGAGGTGACAATGTGTTTGGACCCAGGAGGCCTGTCTTGCAGAACACATGCAGATGCACCTGCTGATTTGAGAAATCAAACAACCTTCTTGCCGATTTCCTGGATCATGCATGTTTCCGAGAGTCCTGGGCTAGCAGGCTGAGGAATTCCCTGGCCACCTCCCCCACCACTTGCCTCCCGGTTCTCAGAGGCTAGAGGCTGCCTCTGGGGAGCCTGCTGGGGTGGATGGTTTTAAAGAAGCAAAGAGGCCTGGGTGGCACCCTGAGCAGCCCCAGCAAGGGCCGTGGAACCCCCTCCCCCTCCTCACTCTGCAGCCACACACCAGTCTCCTCTGATCCTGCATGGAGCCTGGACCCATGAGAGAGCAGGGCAATGAGGCCCCAAGGTTCTCCCACCTTTGCCCAGCACCTCCCAGCATGGAGTGGGCCATTACAAAAACAGGACTCAGGGACCCAGTTGCTTCTTCCACTAGAATGGCTTCCTTGAACACCCCTTCACCCAGGATGGTTTCTCTCTGCTCCGTATTTTGAACACCATGGCTCCTTCTAACTCAACATGATCATGTGCCCCTCTTTTATTTATTCAACATAAATATATATCATGAAATAAATTACATGTGCAAAAGACATTGGAGAGCATGAATTAAATATATTTTATATTAAAAAAATTATATATTGTGAGTTAAACCACAACCAACAGCTATGGTAAAGTTAGAAATGCCCTTTCATCTAGACAGATAGGTATTTCTCCTTCAACCACAGTTAAGTCTGTGGGCTCAGCTCCAATGCACCCTTCTGCCCCAGCCCATGTGTGATAGAGGGAGCCCACCATTGGCTGCTTCAAGCCAGGTGAGCTGCTTTGTTTTCATAGTACAGGCAACCTTCCACCCAACCCCCAGCAAGAGTCTGGCACCACACCCTCCCCACCAAGAATCACTGCTGGTGGGCTACCAAGTGTTTCCTGAGTGCCTGCCCTCTGCCAGGCACCCAGCCTATGCTGATGAACACGCAAACCTGGTCTCTGTTCTGTTGGAGGCTCCATCCTCTGCCCATTGAACAGATGAGGAAACCAAGACCCAGTGAAAGGTGGGCACTTGCCCAGTGCCACACAGCAATTCAGTGGTGGAGGCAGAACAAGAAACAAGCTCTTACCTCCAGCCAAGGCCCCACACACACCATACAGCCTCAGAGAGTGGGCTTCCTTAAAGGGGCAGAGCAACATGCTGGGGAGTTGGCAGCCTCTTCCAACTCAGTGCCTCCCTGAGGACTCCCAGAACCTGTAGGAATTCCTCTCATAGGGTGAGAGACGGGGTGCCTCCTGTGAGGATGAACTCTGCTCAGGAAAGGAGTCTCTGTGCACCTACTTTGCACCAGGCTGGGTGTTGGGTGCTGTGGCCAGAGCCCCTGTGTTCCTTCCCTTGCAGAGTTTAGCATCCAATCCCAGAATCCAAGAGCTCTTCAATGCAAACCATGCAGAATGATCGCTCAATCCAGGTGGAGCAGAAGCAGGAGAATCATCCAGTGAAAGGGCAGAGCTGAAGCAAAAGCACAACAGCGTGGAAGAGAACTGTGTCATGTAAACTCCTGACTAGTTCATTTACTTTTGGAACCGTAATGTAGGAGGGTAAGAGAGGGACGTATAAACAGAAGGATCAGGCGTGAGGGTAGGGCAGCCATGGGAGCCACATTGGCCCACGGAGAAGAGCAGTGTGGGCAGGTTTTTGCTGTGGAGAGGTTATTCCAGCACCAGGGCTGGAAACGGGCTATGGCTTTCTCTCCTCTAAGCCTCTCTGTATTTCCAAGACAGCTAATGTGAGAATTCATGAGAACTCAGCTTTGGAAGTGCTTTGGGAATACCACCTGGGGTCAGTCTTTATTTTCTCTTAGGGTGTTCCTTGCAACCAAGGTGTCTAGTCCCTGCTCCACCCACAGCATATCCTGTGACCTCGGCAAAGTTACTCCCTCTCTCTGAGCCTGAGATCCTATAGGGGGAAAGTTGGGCTGGCCCCCCATCTCCCTTACAGGGGCTTGTGACAGGGATGAAGACACAGCCTAGGCCCAGGGCAGTGCCAGTCAGGCTGGCCTCCTCCAGTGGAGAGCTTGTGAATACATGTGTATATGCACATGTGCATGTGTGTATGAATGCATGTGAGTGTGGGTGCATGTCCGTGTGTGCGCTCATGTGTGCATACAAGTATGTGTGTACATGTGTGAGTGGGGGGGTGCTGTCTGGTTCTGTGTGACGTGAGCTGAGCTCCTGGGCGTTTTACAGACTGTTTATGATGTGCCACTGCGGTAACTGCCCGTGATTAGCTGCTCCACAGGCTCCAGGGCCTGGGAACAATAGAACAAAGGAAAGAAACTATTAAAGGCCCAGGAGCCTCCCATATCACCTTCAGTAATTCATCCTGTCACTGGCACCTGTGCTATCCCTCTTAGTTTCAGGGACCTCTCTCCCACACAGCCCTTCTCTGCCTGCATCCACTGCTTCCAGGAAGTATGAGCCACAGAGTCAACAGGGTACAGCCACGGCAGGCATACATGAGTGTAAGTGCCACTTCCTCCCCATGGGTGGGCTGTGTGCCTGGGCACCTTGCTGCATGCACTTCTGTGGGCCTCAGCTTGCTCATCCGTGAAATGGGGAGAGCACCTCCATCCACCCACAGGGTCATGTGATGACCATTGAGAGAGATCTCAGGGTAGAGAGCACATGCCACACACAAAGTGGGTGTCAAGAGGTGGTCCCTGGAGTCCAGCACTGAGTCTGTGGAACGTTGAGGGGGAGCTGATAACTGTCATTGTGAAGAACCACCCCCCTCCCCGCCCCCACCCTCTGTTGCCCGGCCCAGCCCTGTCCCTGCAACACTGACAGGAATGGGAGGAATGGGACTGATGCATCTGTGTTGCCTAAACAGGCAGGCAGCCCTGCCAGGAGGATAGAACAGGAGGAGTGAGGGAAGAGGACAAGGAATGCTGCATGGCTGTGGGCTGACTGGGCGCTGGAGCCCCTTCTCCCCCAGGTACAGCAGACCTTGTGGGGCTACCTGCTCCCTCAAAGCCCTCGATCTTACACCCAGCAGGGGAGGGCCTAGCCCCAGCCCTGTGTATGTCAGTCCCTGTGCCCGGGGATTTCCAAGTATGTCTCTGACCCTTGCAATGACCCCACAAGGTAGGGATTAACAGCTTCCACTTTAACGGACAAGGAAATGCAGGCACAAGAAGGATGGGAAAGTTGCCAACATCCCTCCCAGGGACAGCAGCAGGGACTAGGGCCCCAGGACAGGACATGCTCCCCCACTGGGGAGGGGTGGGTATGGAGCCCAGGGAGTTGCCCCAGTTAGCAGACACCTGCAATCCTCAGAGAGGGAGCAATGTGCCACTTCAGTCGGACTGCAGGGGAGCCCCCTGCCAGTGAGGCTGATTCCTGGAGTCCCTCAAGTATCACCCCTTACCTGGTTTTCCGGCAGAAGGAGCTCTGACAGGAACTCACAAGCTTCGGTTCCAGGCTTCAGTACCAGGCCTCAGTCCCTCCTCGTGAAAGTGCAGAGACTCAAACTCAAAGGAAGACCCTCACAGGCCTCTGGTGCCTTGACACTGATCTTCCGTGGCAAAGTCTCTGCTTTCCTGTCCAGCTGAGCCAGTCTCCTGCCACCCTGGTCTCAGGCTGCAGTGAGGCCTTCCCTCTCTCCTCCCAGACCAGCAGCACCCCTGGTCCCACTGCACCCACAAACACACGCTTTCATTTTCAAGAATCAGGCATGCCTACTGGAGAGCAACCTTCCCCGAAGCCTTAGGTCTTAGCGAGCTCCCATCTTGGGGTATAAAAGCAGAGGCCAGTGCTCCAGGTCAGGGGGCCAGGAGGGGCCTCTGGGGGCTCTCCCCTGCCCCCCAAAGCCTCCCTCCCCAGGCAGTGACCCAGGCATGACCCTGCTGGGCTGGCAAGGCCCTCGTTCTCCCTCGGAAGTGAAGTTGGAGGATGGGGTTTTCAGAACATTTGTTCCAAAACTGTGCTGACACTACATCAATGTGGCAGGCTTCCTACCATCTGCTCTGCATGCTTGGTACCTCTGCCTTGAGGCCTGCACCAGTTCTCCAGATAGCCGTCCCAGGGAGAACTCCAGCCACACAGGGGACACACGAGCAAGCCAAGGGCTGAGCACACTCATGGCTGTGCCAGGCCAGCCCCCTCTTACACTCAACTCCTAAAAGCCTTGCCAGCACCATGTCCCCTCAGTCACTGTTCCTTCAAGGTGGCAAAGGAATCCAGCCCTAGGATAAGGAGCAGATGACACCCTGGAGATACTCAGGGAGGACCAAGTGTCCCGACCCCAGGCTCTGAAATCACAAGCGTCCCCAGGTCCTGTGCCCCAGGACTGGCTTCGCCTGCACTGTGCAAGACCAGATGCTGACAGCAAAGCCTCTGGCAACATCACCAGGGTCGCTCATCCACCCCCAGACCCAGCCCTTATCCCTCACATGGTCCCAGTGCCAGCCTAGGGCAGCGAAGCCGCACTCACACCGGGGAAACCAGGAGCCCG